>BPLR01010880.1:0-42872 GCA_021605095.1 Caerostris extrusa
CCACGTATTGCTGTTGCCAGTATGGATACTTGTGCGCCGGGGAATCCGGCATGATTTCCGAAACTTGTAGAGTACTCTTAAAGTGTTTGAAGCTTCGGAAAATGTTATTGTGGTTTTGCTTAGGAAAGTGAAAATATTTTTTGGTATTTTTATATAATGGGATTTGTTAGGGTTTAATTTGAAGAATTTAAGTTGTTAAATTAATTAATTATTGTTTAAAATATGGTCACAAAAGGAATTAATAATTATTACATAATTACTTCATTTTATACAATTGTAGGTATTATTATTACTTATTTCTTTCTTAGGAACCCTTAGGAACCATCACAGTTAAAAATTGTTTATTACATCGTTGAAATGTTACTATTTTAATAAAAATTTCGAAATTTTTTTAATGATAAATTGGGCGATTTTATACCAACTCAGTAGTGCAATCAATAACAGTAAATGACTGGTAGATTTTCGGTTATATTGTGCATAGCTTGGCTTATCTGCTCATGATTATCTTAGTCTACTTGAGGCTAAAATAGACCGGGACCTACATTTTAAAGTGGCTTCAAAAAAGCCTTTGGTAGCAAAGTACAAAAGCTTTAACTAACTGACTATAAGGTTGCTGTAATTCTTCTGTGCATTCAAATAATTTATGGCTAATCTAGGAAAAGTAATATGTAGTCAATTTCATATTTATTTACTTCTAAAGAAAACAGAATATATAATTTACAGGGTTTACAAAACATCTATCTCACGAAATGAGAATTTAATCAAGAAATTTGATATTTTTGTAACCTAGGAATATGGAATATAGAGCTCATTATTTAAGGGACATCTACTAATTTGAATACATGCCATATAACCTTGTAGACACGGCGGTTGAAAATCTCACAATAACCTGGTTACGACCCTTCGTAATCTACAGACAACGACACATCAATCGCCCATCCCTGATATAATCTTTTGCAGTATCAGCCCTAAAGTGAACACTGAACAGGTCTTAACACACTAAATTTCGTCTGGTACCGCCCCAAATCAAGGCTATTTAAAGGTGCCTAAATCGTGCAGTAACAGGGCCATCCCCAGTTCTGAAGATGGACATAATCCTTGGAGGAGGATTTTGTTGACGGAAATTTTGACGAAGTTTCCGCTAACTTCATTGAAAGTGTGCGTCGTTAGGATAATGAAATCTGCATGTTTAGGGCAATAATGAGTGGTCGTTGTTCTCTAAAAACTTTTATTCATGTGATTAGTTGTTTGGAGGTGTCTTGAAACTGACACTCTTCTGCTGTTTTAAGAGGCTTTCTGTAGGGTCATTAGAGTTGCTATTATGGATACTTGTGCGCCATAGGGAACTCGCAGTGATTTGCGAAACTTGTAGAGTGTTTTTAAAGTGTTTGAAGCTTGTCCGGAATATATAATTGGTGATTTATGTTTTGGAAGGTGAGAAAATATTTTGGATAATATTTTATCACAGGATTTATTGGGGTTTTTAATTTCCAGAATTTGAATTGTTGCATTAATTAATTATTGTTTAAAAGAAATTTAATAATTATTAAATAATTACTTAATGTTATGCTAATTTGTAGGTATTGTGTTGCTTTTATATGGGGTCTTGATGGCCGAGTGGCTAGCATTCTGGTACTCTGTACCATTGGTGTCGGATTCAGTTCCAGTTGTGCCTTGGATGTTTTATAATGTTTCGAATCCACTTTAAACCATAGGTCCTGATCAGTAACATTAGCCCTTGCTTATGGCATAAAAATTAACTGTCTCTGTATTGCCAGTTGCGTTAGAACAACAATATTATTGTTTTTTACTTCTTTCTTAGAACCATCACAGTTAAAGGTATTTTTATTACATCGTTGAAAATATTTTTTTAATGAAAAATATCGAAATTTTTGCAATAAATCTGGCAATTTTGACAATAAATTCAGTACGGTAGTTATCAGTATCAGGGAAATGACTCTAGATCGCAGTTGTCTTATGCATAGATTATAACGTCAGCTAGTTTGAAAATTATATAACTTATCATGATTAGTTATTCATCATCATCATTGGAGCAACAGCCCCAAGATGGGTCAACGCCGTCTGACTGCAAGACGAGAATGCTTTCTTTTTTTTTTTACGGAGTAGGGTTGTCAGTCGTACACTCAATGCTCAACAGCCATATTAGACCGGGACCTACGGTTTAAAGTGAATTCGAAACACTATACAAGTACACGGTTGCAAACTATTAATTATGAAATATCATAAAATTTCAATGAAGTCAATTATTTTATCTAGATAATTAAATTTTTATAATTTTATTTTCTTTCAGTTGTTGAATCTGTGTCCGTAATATTTTAATTTTACTAAATTTTGATTAATTTTGTTTTCATACTATTTCCTTAGTATCATTCCAAATAAAAATATAGCCAAATTATTAAGAGTCAATAAATCTAAACTTCAATAAGTATTTTTTATTTTATTGGCTGCTAAAAAAATATTTTATCTATTACTTATAATACTGGCAAGCAGTTTAAAATTATTCTCTGTGTACCCATCTAGGCGACCTAAAATATCGAAGCTTTACATTCCATCCATTCGGCCGTTCTAAATTTAGAAATTATTCTCAATACCCCAGATAAAACCGGATCTCCCGGACTACAGGTGAATTAATAAGCTATCCGGCACACGCGCCTTCGTGCCGGACCGTTGCTTTCAATCTAATCGCGGGTTAAAGGCATTAACCCCTCCCCCCATTTAATAGCTTTCTCGAAGTCTCTTTCTTTGTGCCAGTGACGGTCGCAGCTGTGGCTGAAGTCCTCACTCTATCATCTTTACACCCCTCTTTTCAGAGGACAGTGTCCAGGATAAAAAGGGATACAGGATATCACCGGAGTCCTTTTCTTCAAAAAATGTGCTCAGTCTTTTTTTTTTAAAGAAAGGCCTTAATGGAATCTGGCGGAAAAATTGGATTTTTACGATTGGGTCTGAGGAATTTGAACCTGAAATTGGGTCTTGTGAAAAAAGAGATCAAAATCCGGTACTTTTTTGGACCTAATGAAAGAAAAGACTTTGTGAAAACAACAGTGGAATCTTTCGTAAGACATTTGTTTCATCTTAAAATTAAGGAGTTAATGTTTATAAAGGGGCCTAATGGCCGAGTTGTTAGCGCTCTGGCGCTCGGTACCACAGGTATCGGGTTCGAATCCCGGCGGTGCCATGGGTGTTTGTAGGGGTTCGGAATCCACTTTAAACCGTAGGTCCCGGTCCTAATAGGATCGTAGAGCGTTGCTGGGGCATTGTTACTCCGCGTCCGTATCTTCAAGTTACACGCGCCCCTGTGTAATGCAAAGTGAGTAACGTCTGTGCAGCGCTTGCCTTAAAGCATCCAAGACCAAGCTGTCTAAATGTTTGCCGGCGCATTGGAACAAAAAAAAATGTTTTGTATAAATATTTTGATGAAAATACACTACTGGCCATTAAAATTGCTACACCAAAAAAGACGACATGCTACAGACGTGAAATTTAAACGACAGGAAGGTGCTGTGATATGCAAAGGATTAGCTTTTCAGCGCATTCAGACAAAGCAGGCGCCGGTAGCGACACCCACGATGTGTTTAAATGAGGAAATTGTTCAGCCGGTTTCTCATACACAAATTGCATTTGAACGTTGTTGTCTGGTGAAAAGTTGTTGTGATGCTCTCTTGTAAGAAGCTGAAATGCGTACCAGCACGTTGCTGACTTTGTTAAAGGTCGAATTGTAGCGTACCGGGACTGCGGTTTATCGTATTGTAGTATTGCTTCTCGCGTCGGTCGAGATCCAATGACTGTTAGCAGAATATGGAACCGATGGGTTCAGGACGGTAACAGAAAGTCCTTAATGGAATATGGCGGTAAAATTGGATTTTTGAGATTGAGTCTGCGGAATTTGAACCTGAAATTCGGTACCTTTTTGGACCTAATAGAAGAAAAAAAGAACTTTTGTGAAACCAACGGTAGAATCTTTCTTAAGACATTTTTCCCCCTTAAAATTAAGGAGATAATGTTTTGTATAAATATTTTGATGAAAATGCATTCTATTTTGAACGTTAATAGAAAGCTCGAATGAATCATTTGAAACCAGTTATTGTTATAACACATATTTAGTAAAGTTTAACAAAATAAAATGAAATATCACGTGATTTTATATTAACAAGAAAGTATGGTTCCAATTTCAGTGTAATAGTAAAACGCGATAAAAGAAGAGCCTCGGAGAGACGCGTGTTTTTCATATTATTCTTCATCAAATTACGAGTTTTGTGCCGTACTCGTGACTCAGTGGCAACATTCGCTGAGTAAGGCCTGTTGGCCAACTGGCAATTCTGGCCTTTGGTACCACAGGCTTCAGGTTAGAATCCTGGCGGTGGCATGGATGTTTGTAGAGTGGTTCGGTATCCACTTTAAATTCCCGGTCCCGGTTTAATTAGTCTAAAGTGTGTACAAAATGACCGTAGAGTAATAAACCAAACCGCTGGTGAGCAATAGGACTGAGGTTCAATCCACTGATGACTTGTAGACATTTTCAAAAAACGAGGACACTTGATGGCGTTTAAGATGTTCAGCATCTTGCATCGTTAGCAAGACTAACTGGTGGGAGTTTTCCGGTGTTTCTCCCATATGATACGCAAATACGGCGTAATTCTTCCTAAAAGTCCTCTCGAAGTCATTGCTCTCTTATTTCAGCGACACGGAGCCAAGCCAGACTTCTACCTAGGGGCGCTCTATCGCAACAGAAGCTGTCCCTTTCCCTCCATCCATGAGTAGATTGCTCATGGGATGTCCATCCGTATTGCAGGACACTGAGGATTACACACGACTCGATACGACAAGTGTTGTGTGGAATCAAAATAATGAACGCAAAATGGTTAACCAAAATAGTGAACACAATAATTCCCTTAAAACAATAATTTCTATTAAAAAAAAGAAACAAATGTAGTTTTGTGGGTTGGGTTGAGATACCTGAAGCATAGGTTTGAGAACTCACAGCTTTATTGACACGAGCACAAACACCCCATACACACAATTAACTATAGACAATATTTAACATATTTAAAGACATATAATTGATATGTGGAAGGATTCCACTTTTGTTGAAAATAAAGATACTCAAGTTGGCGCGGGATGCGGAATATACTTCCTCTCCAGGTGAGAATCTGCAGGCCTCACGGTTGTGCTTAATATCCCCGGAATGAGAGATTACAAACTAAACGTATCTCAGCTGGCGTGCAATTTGCTCTGTTATTTTCTTTCATGTGAGAGTCTCGAGGCCTACCATTGCTCTTGAACGCTACAGGCGGCGCTCTTGCCAGTCGTGGAGGAAACACGGTTGCGTAGGAGGAAGAAAGATCACACAAATAGTAACCAAGTAATACAAATAATTCAAGTTATTTGCTGAATGTTTTTTTTAAATTCTTAAACTTTTTTTAAACTATCGCATTTTAAATTTTACTCCGAACTTCTAACCCCTTTCACAAAATATATATCTTTTCTTGTTAAACATATTCCGTCACAGTGGGTTACAGAATTTTTTTATTCCGGTATTTCAAATAAATTTACTAAATAATCTATCTTTCTGTATTTATTTCTACAAATTTTTATAAGCTGTGAAGTCAATTTTAGCACATCCCTGTTATTTCAAAGGTAAATGAATTCTTTTTTTCAAAAAGTACCGTATAAGAAAAAAAAAAAAAAAAAAAAAAAAAAAAAAAAAAAAAACCTGAATGAAATTTTATTTCTTATAAATAGTTCTAGTGTTACTGGTATATCGAATTTTTCTTGTTTTCGTTTAAAAAAAAAAAACTTTTATAAAGAGCGGTAATTATCATAAGAAAACCTACAAAAAATTACGTTAATTGACTTCATTGAGATGCATGAAAATATCTTTTTCCTTTCATCTGAAAATTCTGAAAAACTGTTTTTTTTTTTGTTTTTTTTTTTTTCTCTTGTTAGAACAAAAAGACGACACAAAAAAACACAGCTGTAGATTAACAATATTTTTTTCTCGATTTTCAGATTTAGATCGATTGAATGAAATATTTTTAACCATCTGAGGTTCTTTTGTACAGAATTAGTTAAGAAAAAAGAAATGTTTTGAATTGATTTCCTTTTTGAAAACTGTTGTCGATTTTATCGATATTGTTTTGAATTTGTATGAATATAAAGGCAAACTCCATTTTGAAATTGTTTTTCTACAGATTTTCGTAAATAAGTTATTGGATGAATGAGATATCGTTTTCGTCCATTTTTTTCTTTACAAAATTTCCATATTGTTGTATTCCTCCAAAAATGTTATAAAAATACTGTAGTGTGCAGGTTGAGAAACCAGATTGAACTGTGCATAGTTGGGTTGAGATATTTGAGGCGCAGTTTGGAGAACTCACAGCTTTATTGACGCACACACATACCATAGTGAAAATATTTAACACATTTAACGACATATAATTATGGATTCGTGGACGAATTCCACTTCTAAGCCGAAAATACGATACTCAGCTACGCGTAGTATGCCCGAAATATACTACCTCTGCTAGTGAGAGTCTGTAGGCAAACAATGCAGGCTGCTTTTAATATATTTCCTCTCGGAGGTGAGGAACGTTTCTCTACAGAAGCGGATGGTTGCGCTGTATTTCCTCTCAGGTGAGAGTTTATTCAACAGATCATTTCTCTTGAACGCCACTGAGGGCCCTTTTGCTACTGTGTAAGAGGAAGCATGATTACAAAACTAAATTTTTTTCTATTTTATGAAAGATTTCTACGAATTGGATGTTCACTAGTTGTATAAGAATATCGATTTTAAATCAATTTATAGGTGCTTAATTAAAATCGTATTAACATTTGAAAACAAATATCTCGTCGTCCATTATTTCTGGTAGTACTGTATTCTACACACCTAACATAGCTCTGAAAATATTGAATCATCATTAGTCTTATACTATGCTAACAAAATGAAACAAAAAATTATAAATCTAAGTTAATCATAAATTATCAAAAAAAAAAATGTGATAATTCCTTATAAAATAGCAAAACGTAAATAGCCGGCTTGATGTGGATATTTAAAATCTTCCCCTTCATAATTCTTTTTTTATGACCGCATTAAAAAAATTGTCATATCACAAGTACTTTAAATTGCGAAAATATCCATTAAAATTCTTTTATCTGGATATTAATGTATTGCCATTTACAAATAGTGTGTGGAGAAAATTATAAATATCATCAATGTTCAACTATTGAATACAGCTCGATTGAATACAGATTAACCATAACTTTGAAATTTCAAATATTTTTTTTCTTTCTTTTTAAAGGGACCATCCCTGCATAGATTAAATTAAATGCTAGATTTAAAATAGTTTTATATTTTCTTTAAAGGAATGTGAAAGATAAAAAGTTAAAGATGTCAAATAAAGAAATCGAAATAAAAATTCGAACTATTAAATCACATTTATTTCTAAGCATTACTTTCTGAAACGAAACTTTAAAGCATAATTTAAATTCCATCGCACCTTAAATTATGCTTTTGTATATATAATTAAGAACTTTTTCTAATTTATATTTTTATCTTCTCATAAAACCAAGAACATGAATCGAAGAATTATTACTTTTTCGGAATCCCAAATTAAGAAAACAAATACGGAAATATAAAACGAAAGGAATATTTAATTCGCTCTTAAAAGAGATAATTAATTGATGACACCATTTGCGCCCTGGCGATGAGAACACGTTTTATGTGTCACGGCTCTCATTTATTTTATAACCCCCTGCCGAAAGAAAAGACGACATATTGAATAAAACTTTATGACAGGCGAGAATCCTCTGTTGTTTTTCCTTCTCCTCACTCCTCCCTACTCCTCTCTTCTTAATTCCCTCGTTTGGATGTGCATTCCTTGCCCCTCAGCAGATCCAATTAGCTCGGCCTTTTATTCAATTCCTGGCCTCGTAAAAAAAGTCATCTGAAATTAGGAAAAATATACATTTATTCCGGAAGGAGAAAGGACGAGTTCATAAATAGTTATTGTCGGGGTAAAGGCAGTTATCTTCCGGGGAGAGAGCATCGTAAACTTACGATTGCCCTGAAAGCTTAGGCCGTCTATAAAGTGATGGAGAAATGAGAAAAGAAACAGGAAAAAGTGGTTTTGCAAGATCCATTCTAAAGCAAAGGAAAAGAAAAGGCCCAGATTGGGGGGTCTTTAAGAGGGGCTATAAAATATTATGAACTATTTTGTTAGGTTTAGATTCTTAATTAAATTAATGCCATTTGTGAGAAAATGAAAAAAATTATATTGATAATCTAACGAACTGAAATTTAAGCCTCGCATGGTCTGGGGGATAATGTGTCGAGTTCGCGGGCTGCGGAAATTCGTTTCGAAACGGGACAAGCGAAGCGAAAACAAAATATTTTATTATTTTTCATTTTCTTGGTTTGCATAAATGAAATCTATAAGCCGAAAAATCTTTCTATTACAAACGAGGAAATCGGATGGAATCTGCCACATAACATTGCAGTGGATGTGTATTCAAAATTGCGTTTGCAAAATATGTATGCTACATAATAGGTTTACTTGTAATGGCCAATTGGCTAGTGCCTTTCTCTTTGGTACCACATGCTTCAGGTTTGAATCCTGGTGGTGGCATGAATGCGTTAGTGGTTCGGAATCCCATTAAACGATAGGTCCCGGTCTAATTAACTCAAAGTGAGCACAAAATAACCGTAGAGCTGTAAACCAAGCCAACCTTTTTTTTAAAATTAACCATCCCTGCATATTTTAAATTAAATGTTAGATTGGCTGTTGGCATGGATGTGTTAATAGTTCGGTATCCACGTTAAACTGTAATTCCCGTTCTAATTAGCCCAAAGTGAACAGAAAATGACCTTAGAGGGTCAAATCAAACCAATCTTTCATTTAAAAGGTATCATCGCTGCATTTATTAAATTAAATATTAGATTTAAAATAGTTTTATAATTTCATTAAAGCAACGAAAAATTAAATTAAATAATTAAATAATTTCAAAAACGTCGTCAAAATCAAAGAAATAAAAAAAAGTCACATATAAAAAAGTCACATATATTTCGAAGCATTACTTTCTAAAACGAAACATTAAAGCATAATTTAAGTTTCATCGCACCTTAAATTATGCTTTAGTATACATAATCAAGAACTTTTTCCAATTTACATTTTTATCTTCTCATGAAAAGCAAGAACAAGAATCGAAGATTTTTATGACTTTTCTGAATCCCAAATTAAGAAAACAAATACGGAAATATAAAAGGGAAAGGAATATTTAATTCGCCCTTAAAAGAGATAATTAATTGATGACACCATTTGCGCCCTGGCGATGAGAACACGTTTTATGTGTAGCGGCACTCATTTATTTTATAACCCCCTGCCGAAAGAAAAGACGACATATTGAATAAAACTTTATGACAGGCGAAAATTCTCTGTTGTTTTTCCTTCTCCTCACTCCTCCTATTCCTCTCTTCTTAATTCCCTCGTTTGGATGTGCATTCCTTATCCCTTGGCAGATCCAATTAGCTCGGCCTTTTATTGAATTCCTGGCCTCGTATAAAAAGTCATCCGAAATTAGGAAAAATATACATTTTTTCCGGAAGGAGAAAGTTATCTTTCGGGAGGGAGAGCATCGTAAACTTACGATTGCCCTGTAAGCTTAGGCCGTCTACAAAATGATGGAAAAATTGCTAAATGAAAATAAGATACAGAAAAAAGAGGAGTTTTGCCAGATCCAACTGTAAAACGTGGAAAAATGTTTCAGATGGAGAGACACTATAAGAGGGGGTATAAAAATATTATGAACTGTTTTATTAGGGTTCGGATTCTTCATCAAACTTTTTGAAATTGGGAGAAAATGAATATATTTATGTATATATATATATAATCTGACGATTTGAAATTTAGGCCTGAAGGATAATTTCCTGGGTTCGGGAATTAGGGAAACTCGGTTCGAAACCTGATAAGTGAAGTCATACAAAATATTTTCATATTTTCATTTTCTAGGTTTGTATACGATAAATCTATATGCCCCAAATTCTTTCTATTACAATAGAGGAGTACGTGTGTTAATCTCTCAAATACATCACATTGGATGTTTGTTCAAAAATTCGATGGTAAAATAGGGCATGCTACTTAATATATGCATACTGAGCAATGGGCAATTGGTTAGCGCTCTGGCCTTTGTACCACACGCTTCAGGTTCGATTCCTGGTGGTGGCATGGATGTGTTAGTGGTTCGGAATCCACGTTAAAGTGTAGGTCCCGGTCTAATTAACCCAAAGCTAGCACAAAATGACCGTAGAGATGTAAACCAAATGAATCTTTCTTTTAAAAGGAACCATCCTAAATTAAATTAAATGTCAGATTTAAAAGAGTTTTATAGTTTCTTTAGAGCAATCTAAAAGATAAGAAGTTAAAGATTTCAAATAAAGTAGTCGAAATCAAAATAATTATTCGAACTATTAAGTCACGTATAATTCGAAGCATTACTTTCTGGAACGAAACATTAAAGCATAATATAAATTCCATCGTAGCTCAAATTATGATTTGGTATGAATAATTAAGAACGTCTTCCAATTTGTATTTTTATCTTCTCATAAAACCAAGAACAAGAATTGAAGAATTATTACTTTTCGGTATCCAAATTAAGAAAACAAATACGGAAATTAAAAAAAGGAACGGAATATTTAATTCGCCCTTAAAAAAGAGATAATTAATTGATGACCCCATTTGCGCCCATGGCGATGAGAACATGTTTTTATGTGTCACGGCACTCATTTATTTTATAACCCCTGCTGAAAGAAAAGACGACATATTGAATAAAACTTTATGACAGGCGAAAATCCTCCGTTGTTTTTTCCTTTTCCTCACTCCTCCTACTCCCTCTGTTCTTAATTCCCTCGTTTGGATGTGCATTCTTTACCCCTTGGCAGATCCAATTAGCTCGGCCTATTATTGAATTCCTGCCCTCGTAAAAAAAGTCATCCGAAATTAGGAAAAATATAAATTTATTCCGGAAGGAGAAAGGACGAGTCCATAAATAGTTATTGTTGGGGAAGGGCAGTTATCTTCCGGGAGAGAGCATCGTAAACTTACTATTGCCCTGAAAGATTAGGCTGTCTATAAAGTGATGGAAAAATGGCTACATGAAAATAAGAAACAGGAAAAAAAGAGGAGTTTTGTATGAACCGTTTGGAAAACAAGGATAAAAAATTTCAGATTGAGTGAGTCTTATAAGAGGGGTTATAAAATATTATGAACTACTTGGTTAGGTTTAGATACTGCATTAAATTAATGCCATTTGTGAGAAAATTAAAAAACATATTTATAATCTAATGATGTGAAATTTAGACCTCGTATTGCCTGGAGGATAACGTGCTGGGTGCTATGGACTCTCAGTTCGTAACCTGATAAGTGAAGCCATACAAAAATATTTTCATATCTCTCATTTTCTTGGGTTGTTACGATAAATCTATAGGCAGAAAAGTCTTTTATTACAATCATGGAGGAAAGTCAGAATCTCTCAAATACCATTGCAGTGGATGTTTATTCAAAATTGCGGTTGTAAAATATGCATGCTACCTAATAGGCTCACTGAGTAATGGCCAATTGCTCACACGCTTCAGGTTTGAATCCTGGTGGTGGCATACATTGGCAGGTGACATTTTTGTCATAAACTTACGATTGCCCTGAACGCTTAGGCCGTCTATAAAATGATGGAAAAATGGCTACATGAAAATAAGACGCAGGAAAAAAGGAGTTTTGCGAGATCCGTTTGGAAATCAAGCGAAAAAGTCCCAGATTGGGGAAGTTTATAAGAGTGCGTATAAAATATTATGAACTATTTTTGTTAGGTTTGGATTCTTCATTAAATGAATTGCATTTGGGAGAAAAAAAAAATAATAAAAAAAATTATAATCTGACGATTTGAAATTTAGTCTTTGTATGACGTGAGGGTGTTTGGTTCGCGAACTAGAGAAATTCGGTTCGAAACCTGATAAACGGAGACATACAACATATTTTGGTATCTGTTATTTTATTCATTTCTATGCGATAAATCTTTCTTGGTTTCTATACGATTTCTATTACTATCAAGGAGGAAGAGCGGAATTCCTCAAATGCCATTACAGTGGATATTGTTTGCAGCAAAATATGCATGTTGCCTATTAGGCTTCCCATAGCACATACTGAGTGATGTTGAATCTGCTACATATGTATGTACTATTTCAGTAGCGAATGACTTGTGTTGAATTTTTCCGTATTTGTAAATAAAAAAAAATGCTTATATAAATTGATATACATGATTTGTAAATAAATGTAGTCATTTATGAAGAATTCGTAAATAAAACCAGTCATTTATGAAGAATTCTTAACAGAATACTTATAAATCAATTCTTATAAATCAATGCAAATATTCAATCTTGCAAATGTCTACATTATATTGCATCATATTTAAACTAAATACTAGTGGTAAAAAACAATATTAACTTAAACAGTATTTTACTTTTTTCTTTCCGTTCCGTTTCCATTGCGAAGCCATGGATGTTTGTAGTGGTTCGGTATCCACTTTAATCCGTATGTCCCGGTGTAATATGATCGTAGAGCGTTGTGGGGGCAATGTTACTCGCTTCCATAGCATATTATTCAATTTGTACCTCGCAGGAAATGGTCAATACTACCCAGTCCTCGACGTAATTAAAAAAATAAATAAATGTGATACTTATGGACTGAAACCTAAAACCATAAATGGAATGGAAAATAAAATCGTTTTAGTACTTTAAAAATTTATTTTTCTGAAAAGCTGCATTCTAAATCTAGTGGCAATGTGACAGTTGAAAAATGCGACTTTTTCTGGACACTGTTTGAAAAACAAACAGTTTTTGCTACCATCACAACAATGAGCCCAGTTTTCTGGTCATTTATCTTCCATGAGTTATTTTTTTATCCCTCACGCCATAACAGTTTTTTAAAAAATCCTACAAGTACGACATTGGGTACATTGTATTACCTGACGAGACGATTGTATTGCCTGGTGAGAACCAAGGATTGTATGTCGATTAACGGTATGTTGATTTATTTTGATTAACCGTTATTAAGACTCATGAGAGTAAACAACTCGGCATTATTTGCACGGCATTATTTTGGTATTATTAGAGAGTTTTTGCATAACGTTTTTTTTTTTTTATCGTCCGTTATTTTTTTCTTCTAGCGCGCATGCTCATAGGAAACATTGTACCTATTGCGCATGCGTATCTGCACTGAGCTATTCTTATGAGCATGGGCGCTAGGAAGAAAAATATCATACGATAAAAACGTGCAAAAACTCTATTATCGTTAATTTACTCGGCATCTATTTGCAAGTGTAAATCACTACCGAGTTATAGCACAGTAAAAAAAAATTATATATAAAGAAAATAGATTATATACATTAAAGAAGAATAGAAAATCTTAAATATTTTATGAATCTTTCAGATATTCTAAACTACCAAAAAGAATATCCAGACAACTTGAATGATTAGGAAATTCTAAAACTGTATAGAAATTAGTAATAGGATCCCTACCAAGCTCCTTGATAGCATCGCAAAATAATTTATAAAACTTATTTCTGTACTACAAAAGTCATATTGGATAGCCAGTACATCCAAACACGTTGAGATCGATTTAATAGAACCGATATCACTTCAACGATTATCTTTGTCGTTAAAAGAAGCATTTCATGGCGTACAAATGGAAGAAGGAAGTATTCTTGAAATCGTTTGAACAGAATACCTCCCACACTTTTCCGAGAAACACGTGGCAATGTCATTTCTGATGATAAATATATAATTGATCGAGAGAGATAAGTATAGAGGGAAGGATATCTCATTTTTTATCTCCCCTTCAGAATTCTGTCAGTCGGTGAGGGTGAAATCTGTGGTATTATCCTTGTCATCTGGATTTGAAACGGAGTGCGATTATTAGAGGGGGAGAACCCTTTTTTATCTGCCCATTATAGTTTTGTCGAATGGTGTGAAGGATAATCAATGATATGACTCCTACCATCTGGTTTTGAAATAGGAGGGAGATGATAGAAGAACCGAATGGTGTAAGATGAAAGGTTTCACATTTAATGAGTTATGAATGGGCTTTAAATTTCTAAATATTTCTGAGGTTTGTTGAGTAAAATGAATCGATAAACATATAAATTTCAAATTTTAAATAATAACAAGTATAATAAAAAAAATGTTAAGGTCAATTCCTACTTTTTTTCACTCTATTGCAGAAAGTCTTTTATAAATAATTTTAATTCGTTTTTAAGTTTATCTGGCACCATCTATTGGTACATATGCAACCTAAATCTAAAAAAAAATTAATTAATTAATTAAATTTAATTACTGAATTAATATTTGAAAAAAATGTATTAACATCCAGTGTCATCCACTACGAGTTAAAAAAAAAAAATGTATTTGAACTTGAGTGGATGAATAAAAAAGTATTTTATTAACGATTAAAAATTTGAACAAGATATATATAGGGAGAGTGTGAGCTAATGGAAGGAATTGAATAAAGATATATAGATCAGTATTAAAATTAATAAATGAAATGGATCCCTATTCTGTCTTCATATTTAATAACCCCATTATTTTATAAATTTTTGCTTAATAAATAAAAAAACATATAATGTGAAATGCGTATAATCGAATTTCTTTTTAATGCTTAGATCTCCTGGTAGCAAAGTGTTTCTACAACGTGGTGATAAATTTGAAGAAGATTCGTTTATAACATAGCTTTCCTGCGATATGATTAAGTTATAATGTGGTTAGAGAAAATGATTTTGAGGCAGGAGTTTTGGGAATTTCCAAAACACTGACGAAGAAGATATAATTTCGAAAGTGGATTTTGTTGTTTTGGTAAACTGAATAAATAGAATAAATTCAAATTTATTATTAAAATTATTTTTGAAAGTTACATTGAAGTCAAAGATTAAGAGACAAACAAGTTGAATACACTAAATTGAAGCACAAAATAAAGGTGATATTTGGTGAAAATATTTTTTTTAGTTAAATTATTAGTATTTAGGAACATAACGCAGTTTAAGAAGAAATAGCAGTTCCATACATCAAAATTGTTATAAAAGTTTCAATCAAAAACAAACTGCAAAATGCAAAATATTTTTTTCTTTATTCTTAAAATAACATATTTGAAATGGATAATTACGTGTTCTTGTTCCCTTCCTGCTAGTCCCGCTCAACTTCTTATGTGTTTAGGCGCCTCAAGGTGCCTGAGCAACATAAAAATAAAAAATAATAAAAAAAAAAACTCACTTTTCATTGAAAATTTGGTACTTACGTATTAACGGTACCTTGGCGACAGACTTGACGGTTTTTAAGTGTCGCCAATCTTTATTATTTGGAATAAAAATATTTTGAAAGCGTTTTGATTTTAAATGAAGTGTTTCATATATATTTTATTATTTGGAACAAAAATTTTAAGTGTAGATTGGCGCCAAATCTGTAGCTGCGGTTGGCGCGTGTGCTCTTTATTGGCGCAATTGTCGCCAAGGTACCGTTAATACGTAAGTACCCCAAAATTTTTATTATTAACCCATTTTTGAAAATTTTTATTATTTAATCAAGTTTTAGTATATTTATAATAACAAAGCTTTATATTCTTATTTATTTTTATTCTTCCTCTATTGATTGACTTTAATAAATGAATTTATAATATGGCATACTAGAAGCAAATATTTCAAATTTTAAGAATATTTACATTAAAAGAGCTTTCAGGTAATAATCTCCATCAAATTCCTCATATAAAGTCCATCATATTCCTGTTAATCGATTTATATTTAAAGTTTGTATGTAAACTCCTTCATAAATGTCTGCATGTACAATTTTTAATCATCACATAAAGCCAACTGTTAATACCATTAGTCGAAATACTGATTGTTCCGCCCATTTGAATAGCTCCTCCTTCCATTCCAATGAGCATTTGATGAAGTCCCACTGATTACTCTCGAATTTCGTTATTGGGACATTAGCGCAATTTCATTGGTAGTGAGCACACCTTTGGGAGTTGGCGTCAGTTTTCGAATTAAAGGACGGTAGTTGCTTTACTGGACGATTTCACGTTCATGGAAACATTGGCTTTGTACTCGCAGTTGTGACCCTTAACTGGTAAATAACTGCTAAATGCTTACTAAGCTGCTTTCTAGAAGATAATTGGTGTTGAAAAGTGGAATAGTTCGTACCAGTATTTAGTTAATATACAGTGCTGGACGACTTTAAATACACTGTTGGATGACTTTAGTAAATGCAGCTGAATTTAAATATGCTACAGTTTTGCAGCTGATTGACATGTTGTTTTAAAAATATTATTTTGTTTATTGGTAAATCTCATTTTGTTGGTAACTGCAAATAAATAGTTTTATCTGCAAAAGATCATACTCTTCTAAAACAAATATATCTGCATTCAAATGCAAGATATTATGAATATTTATAAGAAAAGTTTTGTGCATAGGTTTCACGAACGATTAGGTTCTTTGATTAGATATTGATCTATCATTCCCTCCCAATCAATTTTGGAACTCGCATGCTCATAGTACAATTGATATTTTAACCTAATTGTTTTAACGAGAGCATTTTCTCGCTTTAATTGTGTGCTTTTGAAGATTGTTAAAAATAAGTTTTATTTGCGCCAGGAAATTAATGGAAAAAAAAAAACTGTAAATTTTGCAAATTGTTTTGCTTTAAAAAATAAGAAGTGTTCAAACCTAAATTATTCAATATTTTAAATAAATGGTTATTTATAAGAAAAGTTTTGCATAAAAACATAGGTTTCACGAACGATAGATTTTTATTTTGCATTATATATTGTTCTATCGTTCCTCCATTATTTATTTTCTGGAATTCCTTATTTTAATTCAGCATTCCCAATACAATTGCTATTTTAAACAAATTAATGGCTAAAACCCCATTATTTGCTCTAATAACTTTTAAAGACATTTAGACATTTTTCTAATTCTCAAAAATCTTCAATCAGAATTGTGACAAAACTTTTGTAAAATCTTTAAAAATTTTGAGAATTATTTTTTTATGGTAGTGAATTTTCATATTGAAAAAAATTGCTGTAATTTGTGACTTTTGTGTGCCAACTGTTACGTAGCGTTGCGTTAAATATATTTACCACATCTCAATTAAAGTATGAGAGAATATAATTAAATCATGAAACATTTCTCAACAGATAAGCGCGTGGCAAAGAACTTCCTCTCCGGAGTGAGTGGAAGGACGGTTACACTTTCCTTATATAAAATTATAAATACAACCTACTTTATGATACTTATTATATCAAACAAAATCTTTTTGAAATAATTCTTATAAAAAATATTACAATCAAACAAAGGGCAATTTTTTTGAATGTCCAATTTAAATAATTCAATTCCGTGTTTTTGCTGCATCTCATATCATTAAATGCTTCGGATTGAAAATCCTTGTATTGTATACAGTATATAATAATCAATTCCATTAATTAAAAGTAGCATGCTGAATTAGGCCGTTGCATTGACCTTGAATTTAAATTTGTTATAGATATTCAGATATCAGATCCATTTCAGAGTACATTATTTGAGAAATAACTGTAAGGAATTGAATATTTATTCAATATTCATATCATCTTACGCCAACATTCATATAAAATCGTTATATGGGTAAACAATACATGTATTGTTCATATCTCTTGCTATTGTGATATCCAATTTCCAAATTTTGTCAAAATTGTTTCAGAATTGAATATTGGTTTCAATACATAATGATGAAATGATTGAAATTGTTATTTTTACTATGTATGATCAGATATATAGTCACTAATTACTCAAACCTTATATCTATTTTATAATAAGATTACAAAAATAACTGAAATGGATCTGTGAAATAATTCTTTATTTGCTAAGTACACATAAGATGCATGATTTATGAAATGGCTTCTAATAGTGAAGGCACGACATTTGCATTCGCAACTCATAGAATACGTTTTATACAATCGTCTTTACTGGTCTTCGAATACAATACGATTCGCTTACAATTCAATGGACGACGTCCAATTTCTGATCTTTGCAAATGGTTTGGTCCCTGGATTAAGATTCAAAATCCACTTCTGATAATATGGTCAGCATTAGGACGTCTAACCACGGATTACTTTAAAATGATTTCCAATAATTACCAGTTCTATCGTTAATATAAATTAAAACTGCTAATGATTTTTAAGCCTTTTTAGTGAAGTTTTCAAATAATGTTTTATTAAAAGGAAAATAATTTCTTACACTAAAAAATTTGTAACAAAAAGAGACTGAAAATAACTATTTCTATATCAATAACCAGTAAATAGTATATTGTTATTTATAAATCTTTATTGGTATCTAAAATAATCTTAACAATGCTATTTCTACTTCCGCATTTAATGGAAATGGTCTGATCCTTTCATAAACGTTGGTTACAGATATCTGTTTTTATTAAAGTTTTATCTAGAATAAAATAATAACAATAATACTAATATACGTTAAATAACATTAAAACGTCTTGCCACGTATTGTCTTAAGTCGGATCCTATATATTCCTCAAAAGCATTTAGACATTTGCATGATTAGATATTGTTTCAAATCCTACATTTGCATTTAAGTTTGTGGGATGGGTGACTTTAGTAATGGTTAAAGTTTAAATTTAGTAGCACAAGATCCTAAAGATAGCTTTTATTACATCAATTTTCACCAAATAGGATGTCATTATTAAATAGTTTTATTTGTCTTTAACATAAGTGAACGATATTATTCTACACATATATTCTTAGAAGATAGATTTATGTGTGGGCTGTTGGTTCCTTATTTGACTTATGGCAATCTTATTATTGCTAAGATATTTTGACAAGTATTTACACATGAAATGTTTTCCAAACAATTCCTCACATTGCAAATTAAATCTTTAATTATCCACATAATTTCTACTGCTGAAACAAAATATATATGCTTTTCAAATTTTACGAGTTAATGATTAAATAAATAAATAAGTTATGTTTTTGTAACTCAATTTTTGTTGTATAGTACAAAAAGAATTTGTATAAAAGCAATTAATAAATAAATTTATTTATTGTCATTACAAAAAAAAAAATCTCCTTTCCAAAAAGTTGAAGAGTATAAGGATTTTCAAATTGTAGTGTTGTGTGTTGGAACAACTGTGGATTGTAACTGGGTGTGGTTGGGTTGAGACCACACAACTTTATTGATACATGTACAATCACCATGCACATACAATATTTAACATATTTAAAGACATATAATTATACATTGGGGGAATAATTCCACTTCTAAGCCGAAAATAAAGATACTCGGGTATGCGCTGGATGTGCGAAATATCATTCCTCTAGTAAGAGTCTGTAAGCCAAGATTAACGTAAGCCAAGCCTGCTAGAGTCTGTAAGCCAGCTATTAAGCAGGATTGTATTGAATATATATTTCTTCTGGGAGATGAGAGATTACAAATTCAATGTTTCTCAGCAGAAGCGTTGTTTGCGCTGTACTTCCTCTCCAATGAAAGTCTCGAGTCCTACTGACCATTTCTCAGAGCACCACAGGGAGGCGTTCATGGAGTGCATTTGAGGAAGCAAGGCTACAAAAAAATTTATTTATCTAAAGGACATACGCTGCTATTTTTTTTTTTTTTATTTTAAATCGGATTTTCAAATTAAAATAAACATAATTAAATTTTTAACAGTTCTTGCAGTAAATTTAACTTAAATAGTTTTTAATTATTAATTACTTTTACAATTTTATTATATTTACAAATATTGATTGCATTTATATATACAAATTTTAAATTTAAAAGCAGTTTATGAATATAATTGAATTTTTCTTTTTTAAATCTGTAATGCAAGAAATTAAATGAAAATTTTAAACGTTTTTTAAAAGAAATGTATATTGTATACAACAGAGTGATAGTGAGTGACTCAAAGAAAGTTTTGGTATCATATTTTATTGCAAAAGGTTTTTAGAATGAAAATGACAATTCTTTATAAAAAGGATGTGTTAAAAAAATCTAGAATCTAGAACTGATGCCCTTCAGTAGGTGTTAATAGATATGCGAAAAGAGTAGTTACAGTGCTAATAGTAATTCTAATAGTAAGAGGTTTTTTTGTATGTGCGTGCAACATCGGTGGGCTTCGAGTACCATTTATGAATCCCGCGAACAAAATATTGGCCAGTAATGATGGGATTTTAGTGCCTTCCTGGAGGACTCTTAACATTAACTGCCCTAAAATGTCGCGTCCAATTGGTGAAAAATCTGGAAACCTCCCACTAGGAGATCCGACTATCGATGCGATCCCCTTTTTACACATTATGTCGCAATCTCTGTCAAGCCTCCTCGTTTCTAAAAGCAGTGAATGCCGTTACCGAATTCGAACGTAGGCTCTTCTATACGCTAATTGCCACTGGGACACTAATCGGGATAATAGTAATAGTTGTCAGATGAATTTAAAATATATGAAAGCACATTTTAAGAATGTGCCTGATGGTCGAGTGACTAGCGCTCAATCGCTCACAGGTCTCAGGTTCGAATTCCGGCGGTGGCATACATGTTTGTAGTGGTTCGAATTCTCTTTAAACCGTAAGTTCCGGCCTAGTAGGACTGTACAGAGTTGGGTATAGGGCTAATAACCCTACCCCGTAAAAAGAAAACCATCTCTTTTCTCCAAATTTGCTGAAGGCCTTGGCCCACCGTGGGGATATTGCACCAGTGAAGAAGAAGAAAATCTTAAGAAATAAAAATATAATAGCATTTTTTAATCAATAAAAATTTTGAAATTGATTTTCCACCATTAAAAATGTTCTTCTATTTATCTTCATAACTTTTGAAATATTAATTATGTGCACTACATGTTAGTCTGAAAAAAAAAAAAAAAAAGAAGGTAAACCATTAATATCAACTGAATTTTCTAGAAGTTGATGACAAACTGTATCTTTTATTTGAGGAAATTTTTCTTCTTTCTTTTGGGGGAAATAAGTAATTGAGATTGGTTGGAAATCACTTCGAGTGTGACGTGTAGTCGAACTGTTTTTGTTCCCTTGCGATTGGTCCGCTGAAAGCTTGGTATGTTCCTGTCTCTAGACAAACTACTCGGTCATGGTTGAGTGGTAGATTACATATTTTTCTATTGATTATATATTTTTTTCCTATTCCTGTTTTTTTCATTTAACATATATTTGGAAAATATATGTTAAATGAAAAATACATATACATATATTTGGAAAATATTTGTTTTCTTCTGTTTTTGTGGATTTAGTAGTCAAACGTGTAAATGTAATGATATGCGGTCAGTGATTTGGATTTAATTTTTGATCAAAATTTTAAATACTCTTTTTATTATGTGTTATGTATTTTCCTAAATACCAGAAAGGGATAAATTTCTGCTTTTATACATAATTTTTAGTGACTTTCTTGTGTATTTGAGTATTACTGCGATATTTCTGTATTATATCTTATTGATAAAAAACCTCATTTCAAAAATTGCAACTCCTACAGTTTGAAGTTACGCTAGTTAAACATTTTTAAACAAAATTTATAATCATGTAAATACGAAAAAAATTGTGTCATTTTTGATAAATAGCAATTTTTGCAATTATTTGCTCATTAAATAATTTAATTTATCTCATTTATAGTATTAAATTATTTTATTTTGTGAAAATATGCCAAATGCCCACTGTTATAGACAGACGACTAGAAAAATAGCCAAGTTGTCGACCTTGGCTCTAAGATTGGCGAAGTCTTTGGCATCATTGGCTAATAGGTATTGGAGAGGACGAAAAATCATAATAAAAATTCATCAGCCGTGATTAAAGACTTATTTGAGACGTTTACATGCGACGAATTTGAATTATTTATCATTGCACTCTATTTTACAGGTGATTGATGACTATTTTGCTGCTTGGCTACGTTTAATGTTTAATAATTAGGGTTAAATTAAGCTAAATTTTGAAAATAAACTGCAAAGCTTTCAAAAAGTGTTCGTGCACTTACGAATTTCAATGATATACTACTCTATCTATAAATAAATATTAATATTTCTGAAGGAGAATTTTAGAATGAGTTATAGATCTTGTAAAAAAAAAAATTTCCTTCTGAAATATTAATTTTCCGTTGGAAAAAATAATGTAGTTTTTAACTGCATTATATATATATAAATATATATATATATATATATGAAAAATCAATGATATATGATCAATATATAATTTCAATGATATTTCTATCTATAAATAAATATTAATATTTCTGAAGGAGAATTTTTAGAATGAGTTATAGATCTTGTAAAAAAAAAATTTCCTTCTGAAATATTAATTTTCCGTTGGAAAAAAAAAGTTTTTAACTGTATTTTATATATCAATTAGTATATATATACATATATATATATATATATCCTATTTGAAAAATCAATAATTAAAAGTTTTCGTACATTTAGGAAAAAAAAAAATCTGTTTAAATTAGTAAACATTTTAGTATTTTGGGAAGGATATCCTGCAACATCCATAACAGCTTTTAAATATCTGGACGGGCCTGGTGCTTGGTGCCAGATTTCGGGTTAGAGTCCCGGCGGTGCCATGGATGTTTGTAGTGGTTCGGAATCCACTTTAAGCCGTAGGTCCCAATCTAATATGACTTTTTGGGCATAGGGTTGATAACCCTACCACATAAAAAAAATCAGCGTCACGGAGCGAAGTCAGACTTTCACCTACGGGTGATCCATCACAACAGAAGCTGTCCCACCCCTTTCCCTTCTTCCGTGACAGCACATGCGTTCTTGAACTTGTTCTAGATATTGCTGTCTACAAAGTGGGATAAAACAACAACAACAAATATCTAGACAAAGGAATTTACTAGGTTTTAATTTAAGTTCTGCATCTTTGTTCCACCATTCTTTGATCATTATTTTTTTAGTTGGTTTTCATTTTAAAGTCATGTCTTCGTACTCTAACCTTATCATGTATTTTAGTATTTTGGTCAATTAGTACTTAGTAGGATATCCTGCAGCTGCATCAACAGCCTTTAAATATCTGGGCCGGGCTGATGGCCCGTTTAATACTCTAATCTTATCATGATCTTAAGAGTCTTGTCTTTGTTATCTTCAAATTCTAATGGTTTACCAGCGGCTAATGTGGCGTTTTCAGAATTTTAGATATAGATTAGGACAATTATAGATAGAGAAGTGAACATTGAGTATCTTGATAAAAAAAAATCCGAAATTGTTTCCAATACCCAAATGTTGAACTGAAAATTTTAAATTGTAATTTTAATATTTAAATAATGATCATCATTCATTATGTCTTCATTTTTTATACCAAATTATATCACCCTAATGCCGGGGTGTAGTCTCACACAAGGAAAAATCACTGCCATACTCTACTAATTCTACTAAATTCTTGGATTATTAAGTTTCTCGTTTTTCTTCTCTCTCCAACAATACACCCACCAGAACCCAAAGTTTTAAATTTGCTTTCATCTGCAAGTATGGTATGATTTAAATATGTTTGCAATTTATTTATCATTGATTTCTCAAAGTAAAGCATAAGACTATATTTTCAGATTTAAAGAAATTTTCTTAATGTAAAAAAATACGCAATTCTGTTGATCTCAGCGTTGAACAATTTCAAGTAAAATTTAAGAAGAAAGTTATTCAGTAATAGTGCAGAAAATTTTTCAGCATTCAAACGTTGATTTTTATACAAATTTCTAACTATAAATTTCTGATTATGTTGATTATCTTTTACCAGTCGATCATTTCTTATCTTGTTTTCTATCTGATTTTCTTTTTAGTGCGCTTTTACACAAACTGCACGCGGAATGAGATAAATGTACTCATATAGCTATACTTCGAACTGACGATTACCAGTAAAATGACGATTTAATTGATGATTTGATTGATTATTAGATTACACTTTATTGATTATTTCTCATCATACCACTGTTATGATGAAAAATAATTAAAGAATGCTGTTCGTTCTTTCCTTACAACTGCGAGCCATTTTAAGTAATAAATAGAGAATAACTAATTAAGCAAGAAAAGATTAAAGCCAAATGATTTTGAACTTTATTAAATTGTAAAAATAAAAATAAAACAATAGATTACGTTTTATTTTAGAACAATTTCACACACAAAGAAAATGTATGAATCTCTCATTAAATTCGTTGCGTATTGTTTTATAATTTTTGCATTTTTGTGCATTTTCTATATTTTCTAACATTAAAGAAATTAATTTCTAACTTTATTTTTTAGTATTACTATATTTAGGATTGTACAATAACTGTCATTTGGTGTTTGGAGAATTTTCTGGAATTGTACAATAAATTTCATTTGCAGTTTGGAGAACTTTCTAGGATTGTACATTAAATGTAATTTGCAGTTTGGAAGTCTTTCTAGAATTTCAACAATAAATGATAGTTTCTTTTTAATGAATATTGGCTTTAATCTCTCTTTTACAGGTTAAAAGCTTCGTGTTGATATCAAGTTTTAAATTGGCAATTTCAAATTCAAACGAATCTTCGAATATTAAAATTCTGCCTAACATTATATTGCTCATCTAAAATTTCATTATTTAAACTATGTTTCTTTTTATTCATAAAGATGCATTCAATTGAAACACTGATTAAATCCTATTTGAAACAATATTATTTCTGTACAAGAAAAATACTGAGCTGATATCCACCATTCTCTTTTAATCTTAAAATCCACAACTATGTGTCATAAATCAGAAGGACATTAAAAAGAGGAAACACGAGTTATCTGAAGAAAATCCATGATGAATATCAATTTTCGGGAATCTATACACTTTTTGACATTCCGTTGTGCCGACGTCAGCCCTTCTCAAGACAGATGATGCTTAGGATGCGTCTCCGGGACAATCAGCAAATGGTGCCGCACATCGATTGGGGCGCCTCTTAGATACGCCCTTTAGACGCCCCGAGCCTCAGGGCATTAAAGTTGCATCGCCAATAAACAGGGCGACCCCCTTTTAGGGCTATTGCGTTTCCAGGTACCGTTGCCTGCACCGATCTAAATCAGAAATTATTAAAATAGCCATTGCAAACAGCTGTTTTGGAATTTGATGTGGATTATAATAAAACATTAAGAGCTTATTTGATTTTTTTTTGTATGGTATTTTCAACAGATCAATGTAAAACACAGTTAATTTTGGAAAAAAATATACGGAGTTTTACCAAAATTTTAATAGGATGAAATATGCAAATAGATTGAAATAGATAAATTTGCCAAGATTTGGTTTGGTTTGTCGCTCTACGATCAATTTGTACGCACTTTAGACTGACTAGACCGGGACCTACCGTTTAACGTGGATTACCGAACCACACACAAACATCCATACCACCACCAGGATTCGAATCTTTGTCCAGAAGAAAGTTTTTGCTCTGGTGGTGTCCTGATTTTTAGGGACCATAAAATCCGGCAAATTTGCTGATCACGTTTTGCCACTGGACACTTGAGGAGTCTCACCCATGAATAAGCGCAGAAGATTTTCGTGACCTGCACCAAGTGTAGGAATGCTCAAGCATCGATTGCTCATATTTCGAACTGTTTTGATTTACATTGGACGCGGCTGTTTCTAAACCTCTTCTATTCTCGGAATTATTACGGATTTTTCTAATAGTTAGACCGGGGGTGGCCAACCTCGCCAAAGTAGGGAAAACCAATGTATTAAAAAATACATATGCGTGCATCCATATATTCAAAAATGAACTGTCGAAATTATGAGAAAAAAATGAACTTTGATTTTAAAATAATATTCTTGCGAGTATATATGACAGATATTGCCTGTTTTATCGATGAGTTTATAGTTATGAGTTAGCGGAATAATTCAATTATAGTCAGCGAATTCATGCTGCGCACAACAAACACATAACGCACTACACAACACAACTGAGAAACACATAACGCACTACACAACACATGAGCACAACACAACTGACTGAGAAACACATAACGCACTACACAACACAACTGAGAAACACATAACGTACTAGTTAAAATGAATATTTTTAATGATTTCATTTTTTTATTTCGTTTATATTTAGATATTTTTCTATTATTTCCTTTTTAGTGTTATATATGTCTTTATAGGGTGCGCTTAGAATCATTATTATTATATTATCCATGTTTACATGTAAGGATATAATAGTAAGCACAACAATAATAACTAATTTGTTTCACTTCTTGATTATTGGCTATAGTGGGTCTAAATCTAATATGGGAATATATAATTTTATATGCGGCCCGCTGAGTTAAGATGCATTTCCAAAGTGGATCGCAAGGTCATTTGGGTTGGCAACCCTGGCTTATCATTTGCTATGCTAACGAATGTTTCATGCTCACCACAATGTAATCTTTACCGAATCTCACAGATGTGTAATTGTCACGAATCTCACAGATGTCATGAGTCCCACAGATGTGTGGTGTTCTTTCCAAATTGTGTGAGACAATTATATTCACCTCGTTTTAATAATTGTAACAGGACATCTTTCGAAATTACGTTGTAAACAAAATTTAGTTGCCTGGGTTAATTGAATTTTGAATGTCAGTAAAATATGAGTGTCATCTGATAAATTATAAAGCTTTAATTCAGTGAATTGTATCTGTGTTATTTTGAATACATTTTTCTAATGATTTACAGTAAGTATAAGCACAAAACACAATGTGGAAGCGACAATGACGCTCTACCCAGTTTGATTTAAGATAATTTCTAACATCATCAGGTTTATTCGTTCAACAAATTAAAAAGAATTAAATTTGTTCAGTGACATGTTTATTGTATATGTTTTTAGTTTATTTAATACTTTAGCAATTTAAAAATTTCTCGAAATGTACTTGTTGTAATTTCACATAGAAACTTGCAGAAAAAGTCTTTAATGTGAAGATTAATGTGATAATAACCTTCTTATTTATTCATTGGGATAAACAATAACCATATCACGCGCCACAGGTAGAAATCAAACATTGACCTTTAATTATAGGTATCTCTTACTGCGTTAAGTTCACAATTGAAGTTTTACTTAAAACACATTTTTTTCTTATCCCACTTAGTCGTATCGACAGCAACATTTTAGACCTGTGTAATCTCATGGAAGTAGGGAAAGAAGCAGCTTCTGTTGTGATGGAACACCCATAGGTAGAAGTCTGACTTGGTTCCGTGTTGTTGCAGAAAGAGGACAGTGTCTTCCAGTGTTTTAGAGGGAACTAGGCCGCATTGGCGTATCGTATAAGAGAAAACCGGAAAACTCCCAACAAGTAGTCCAATTAACCTCACAAACGCCCTCGAGTCTCCTCTTTTTTTGAAACAGACAGTATCTACAACAAAGCCGCCAGTGGATTAAATCTCAGCTCTAATGCTCACCAGAAGCACACGTTGCCACCGAAACACGAGTTGGGCTTACTTAAAAAATACCAACAGTTATAAATTTTGCGATGCTGTAATTAAGTTATGCAATTTATTTTGGAATAAAATAATTTTCCTTTTACTTATTTATTATTATAATTAAAACCTATTAAGTGCACTAATATATAATTAAATAAATTAATTAAAAAATTTTTTTCGAACATTGAACGTTTTTGCAAAACATCCTACTCTATTGACTATAATGAATAAAACCAAAACTGTTTATTTAAGTTAAAAGTCAAAGAACCAAAATTTTTAAATACATTTCAAACGCATGTATTTAAATATTAATTACGCTGTATTATTAATATTAAAATAATTTTTCATTTCAGTATCTTAATATAACGATTTAAAAAATTTTTAAATATCAAACTCTAATTTTGGTTGTTATTGAATTTTTACATTATGATAAATAATCAATTAAGTCAAAATTTCAAAAGAAACTTATTTTCCATTAAACTTTAATTAGAAAAATCAGTATAATTTTTAATTAATATCTAATTGAATTCAAAACTCGACCAAAAACATTTTTTCCAATTAAATTATTAAGCTTCTTTAGAATCACATATTTATATCATAGTTTTAGATCACATTGATAAGATTACTTCTTATCTTAAAGCAATTGTCAATTGTATCAAATTCAATTAAAATCTTAAAGCAATTAAAAATCAATTTGATGAATAAAGCGAATATTTTTCAAGTATCTAAATATTAATGAGCTATGATATCAAAAACTGAAGAATTTGATGGGATAAAAAAAGTAAATTAAAACTTCTTTTCCTTTTTGAAACAAGCAGGGAGAGATAACAGGCCATTTTAATTATGCAAATTCAATTACGTTGTCGAGGTCAAGTTTGAAAGAGTTTTCAAAGCCAAGCCTTTAATGAAAATGTTCATTAAGCTGGAGAGCCTTGATTTTAAATTCACGAACAAAGCATTTGATAATTTAAAGAACAGTTTCAATTACAACATCAGCATGCATTCCAGTACTTTTTTCTATTGTTCTGATCCTTAGCAGATAGCTTAAGAGGAATTTTATTTCTTAATTTTTATGATTTCTACTGTTTTATGTTATCATTAAAATCTAGAAAATTTCAGTTTGTGCAATTGTAGACAATCTTTGTTCTTCATATTTAATCATAATTTAAAAAAAAAAAATATGAAATGAATACGAGTTAATTAAATTTTTAATAAATGCATACCTGAAAACAAGTCAAATAAATGTAAAAACATTTTGTGTGCTATTTAAAACACTCGGCCTTTTCGTACCTAAAATCAGAAAGATAACTTATTTTATTAAATTTCTTAATTAAGATATATTTTTATTTTAAAACAAAATTTTAATCCAATTCTGTAATTAAGTTTTCATATTCATACAAATTGCTTTTCTACAAATTGTTGTTAACTACACAATGTGTGATAATTTGGTAATCAGTAAATAAGGGACCTGGTGGCCGAGTGCCAGCGCTGTGATGCTCTGGCTACAGGCTTCAAGATCGAGTCCGGCGGCGCCTTGGATGCTTGTATTAGTTTGTAATCCACGTTAAACTGTAGGTCCCGTTTAATTAACCCAAAGTGTGCACAAAATGACCATAGAGCGACAAACCAAACCGCGTTTTTTTGAAACAGTGTCTGCAACAAACCATCAGCTGATTGAACCACACTCTTAAAACTCACCAGCGGCGCACGTTGTCAATGACTCAAGAGTCGGGCTTACTTAAAAAAATATCTAGAGTTATGAATTTTTGCGATGTAGTAATTAAGTTTTGCAATTTATTTTGGAATAAAATTATTTTCTTTGTACTTATTTATTATTATAGTTAAAACCTATTATGTACATTAACATTTAAATTTATATCAATTAATTTAAAAAAAAAAAAATTTTTGGACGTTGAACATATTACAAAAATCGTACGCTTTTGTCTGTAATAAATAAAACCAAAACATGTCTTTAATTAAGTTAATAGTTAAAGAACCAAAATTTTTAAATAGTATTTCAGACACATGTATTTAAATATTAATTACACTGTATTATTAATAATAAAATAATTTTTCATTCCAGTATCTTAATACACAGATTTTAAAAGATCTTAAATAAAAATTCTAATGTTTATTATTAATTTTTACATTAAGATAAATAATCAATTAAGCATAAATATGAAACGAAATTTCTTTTCAATTAAACTTTGATTAGAAAAATCGATATAATTTTTAATTAATATCTAATTGAATTTAAAACTCAACGAAAAACATGTCGTTTTTTTTCCCTTTAAATTATTAAACTTCTTTGAATCACATATTTAGATCACAGCGATAAGATTATTTCTTATCTTAAGGTAATTGTCTGTTTCAAATTAAAATGAATTTGCGAAATAAAGAGCATGCTTTTCAAGTATCTAAATATTAATGAGCTATGATATCAAAAACTGAAGAATTTGATGAGATAAAAAAATAAATTAAAACTTCTTTTTCTTTTTTGAAACAAGCAGGGAGAGATAACAGGCCATTTTAATTATGCAAATTCAATTACGACGACGAGGTCAAGTTTGAAAGAGTTTTCAAAAACAAGCCTTTAATGAAAATGTTCATTAAGCTGGAGAGCCTTGATTTTAAATTCACGAACAAAGCATTTGATAACTTAAAAACAGTTTCAATTATAACTTCTGCATGCATTCCAACATTTTTTTCTATTGTTCAAATCCTTAGCAGATAGCTTTAAGAGGAATTTTATTTTTTAAGATTTCTACTGTTTTATGTTTAAGTTATTATTAAAATCTAGACAATTTCAGTTTGTGCAATTGTAGACATTCTTTGTTCTTCATATTTAATCATAATTTAAAAAATATGAAATGAATAGAAGTTAATAAAATTTTTAATAAAGGCATACCTGAAAAACCAGTTAAATAAATGTAAAAACATTTTGTGTGCTAGTTAAAACAGTCGGCCTTTTTTCGTACTTAAAATCAGAAAAGATAACTTATTTTATTAAATTTCTTAATTAAGATATATTTTTATTTTAAAACAAAATTTTAATCCAATTTTGTAATTAAGTTTTCATATTCATACAAATTGCTTTTCTACAAATTGTTGTTAACTTACAATATGTGTCTTAAAACTCACCATAATTTGATGATCAATAAATAAGGGACCTGATGTTGGAGTGACTAGCGTTCTGGTACTCGCTGATAAAGGTTTCGGTTTGGAGTCCAGGTTGTGCCATGTATATTTGTAGTTGTTCGGAATCCATGTTAAACTGTAAGTCCCGTTCAATTAGCCCAAAGTGTGCACAAAATGACCGTACAGCGATACACCAAACCAATTTTTCATTTCTGAGCCTTAATAAACCTATTTTAAAAAGGTCTTAAATAATTCTAATAATTCTAATAAATTCTAATTTTCATTATTAATTTTTCATTATCATAAATAATCAATTAAGCCAAAATATGAAACGAAACTTCTTTTCTATTAAACTTTAATTAGAAAAATCAATATAATTTTTAATTAATATGTAATTGAATTTAAAACTTAACCAAAAACATTTCAATTTTTTTTTCCTTTTTAAATTATTAATCTTCTTTTGAATCATATATTTAGATCACAGCGATAAGATTATTTCTTATCTTAAAGCAATTGTCTGTTTCAAATTAAAATGAATTTACGAAATAAACCGCATACTTTCAAGTATCTAAATATTAATGAGCTATGATATCAAAAACTGAAGAATTTGATGAGATAAAAAAATAAATTAAAACTTATTTTCCTTTTTTTGAAACAAGCAGGGAGAGATAACAGGCCATTTTAATTATGCAAATTCAATTACGCTGACGAGGTCAAGTTTGAAAGAGTTTTCAAAAACAAGCCTTTAATGAAAATGTTCATTAAACTGGAGAGCCTTGATTTTAAATTCAAGAACAAAGTATTTGATAATTTAAAGAACAGTTTCAATTACAACTTCTGCATGCATTCCAACATTTTTTTTTTTTCTATTGTTCAGATCCTTAGCAGATAGCTTTAAGAGGAATTTTATTATTTTATTTTTAGATTTCTACTGTTTTATGTTTAAGTTATTATTAAAATCTAGATAATTTCAGTTTGTGCAATTGTAGACATTCTTTGTTCTTCATATTTAATCATAATTTTAAAAAAATATGAAATGAACACGAAGTTAATTAAATTTTTAATAAATGCATACCTGAAAACAAGTTAAATAAATGTAAAAACATTTCATGTGCTAATTAAAACACTCGGCCTTTTTTTCTTACTTAAAAATCGGAAAGATAATTTATTTTATTAAATTTCTTAATTAAGATATATTTTTATTTAAAAAAAAATTTTAATTCCAATTCTGTAATTAAGCTTTTTCATATTCATACAAATTGCTTTTGTACTAATTGTTGTTAACTTACAATGTGTGATAATTTGATAATTAGTAAATAAGGGACCTGATGTCCGAGTGACAGCGCTCTGGCGCTGCCTGCTATAGGTTTTGGGCTGGAGTCCAGGCTGTGCCATGAGGTTTGTAGGTATTCGAATACACTTTAAACCGTAGGTTACGGTTAAATATGATTGTTGGGCGTAGGCTGGTAATCCTCATGGGGTGTTACGTCAAAGAAGAAGAAATTTTTTTTTTAATCTTTAAAGACAACAAGGAATATATGTACATACAATTGTTTTTCTGTGAGATAAAGTAAAACTTTTTGTGGTATTCATAGCATTTTGAATACCATCTATAGAGCACAACACATTGAATTATGAATATTTTTACGTCTTGTATGACTTCCAATTATTTTTATCCCTATAAAAACTAACGCTAAAGATTACACGAAAAAGTTTGAAAATATGAAAACATTGTTTACCAATATTAAGATATTTTCGCAGATTTATTGACACTGACGAATTGAAAGATCTATGTACACTGGATTTTAACTGCTTCTCCGAAACTGATTACAAAAGTGAAAATGGTTAATTGTTTTCATGAAACACGAACTCGCCCAAATTTGCGTTATATCTGAGGAATACTTTAAAAATAGTCGGGATCAAGACATCGAAAATGTAATAGTGAATAATAGTCTGTTAATTAAAAAATCATGAAATAATTTTGGCCTTATTTCCTAAAAATCATTTCTTGTCTAACCATTTAACCTTCAATCATCGGTTGTAAAATATAAAGTTAGTTATGAAATTGTGTTTACACTAAACAAGTCACAGTTAAAGAATATATGTTAATGGAGCCCGACTCATGGCTCAGCAGTAACCAGTGGCGCTGGTGAGCATCAGTGATGAGGTTCAATCCGCTGGCGGCATTGTTGTAGACATTGCTTCAAACACGAGGAGGCTCGATGCCGTTTATAATGTATGGCATTTTGCCTCGTTAGTCAGTCTACCAGGTGGGAGTTTTACGAGTTTTCTCTCATACGATAAGCAAAAGCGGGAGGATAGTTACCCATAAAAAAGTCCTCCCAGAGGCACTGCCCCCCTCCTTCAATGACATGGTATCCAGTCAGCCTTCTACCTACTTCCATCACAACAGTAGCTGCCCCCCCTCTTCTCTCCTTCCTGGAAACCCCATTGTTTCTTGGATTTGATCTAGATGTTACTGTCTACCTAGTGAGATAAGAAAGATAACTGAAAAGAAGATTTATCAATTCCCGCCAGGTATGTGCTCACCCGACTCGTGGAAACGTACGCCACTGGCGAGCATTATTATAGTAGACACTGTTGCAAATACGAGGAGCCTCGATAGCGTTTGTCATGTTCAGCATCTCGTCTTGTTAGTCAGACTACCAGGTTGGAGTTTTCATTTTTCTCCCATGCGATACGCAAACGCTGAATAGTACCCCCCAAAAAAGGGGGACTGCTGCCCCCCTTTTTCAACGACACGGACTCAGTCAGACTTCTACCTACGGGTTCTCCATCATAATAGAAGTTGCCCTCCCTTTCTTCCATCCATGGGTAGATTACTCGTGGTCTGTATGCCTGGCCATGCAAGACACTGAGAATTGGTAGCGATAGGTTAATGGTACAAAAGACAAAAATAAGATTTTATGTAAAAGTAGAGAAATTTTATATCCATTTCACCGTTATTAGATTATGATTGAAAAAAAAAAATCTCTCTCAGAGTATATATGCCTTGCCATTTTTAAAGCAATCGTATTTAAATAGAGTTAATTACAATATATCTTTTAAACAAAGAATATTGTTAGCAAGCGATAATTGCACTTAAGTTAGAGATAAAAAATAATAATAATAAAAATTATTTTTAAGGTGTTTACATTATTAATAATACAACACTATTTTAAAAATAAACTAAACCTAAAAGTTTTAAGATTGAATTTAAAACCATTTTTAAAGTTAAGGCTTATTGTTGTTTTTTTTTTTTTTTTTTAAATGTTAAATAAACAAATGTACAATTAGAACTGCCTTTCTAGAAATAATTAAAAAAAAGGGAACAGATTTATTTTCTAATTAGTTCTTCCATTCGCAAACAACTTCCTGAGCTACTAGAGTTTTTTTATTTCCTTTCTCTATTGGAGTCTTGATTATTTGAAGAGCAGCGAAGGCCGTTATCAGCGGAGGCAGGAGTTTCACCCTTTGGGACCCTTCGGATCGCCTGGGAGGGTTCTATGCCGAGCGATAAGGAGGGCTCCTCCTCAATTATTTCTCAGATGTTCTGGTGAGTTCCATTGTGGAAGGAAACGGGGGTTCCCGGAAAGGGCAGTGAAACCGCTTTTAATTACTTAATACGTAGATTTTTTTGGGGGATTATTAGATAGAGTTCTAGAATGACTTAATTAGATGAAACGTTAATAACTTCTTTTCAGTGAGGTTTTTCTGGCATGTTTCTGGCGTGTTTTTTGCAGTGTTTTGCTTAAAATAGTTTTTCTGTTCTAATGCAGCCGACAAACACTTAGACAGTTGTCTTTAATGCCTTAAGGCAAGCGCTGCACAGACGTAACTCACTTAGCACTACCCGGGAGGTGCGTGTAGCTTGAAAAGGTAATCTACGGTGTAACAAGACCTCCGCAACGCTCTACGATCATGTTAGACCGGGACCTACGGTTTAAAGTGGATTCCGAGCCACTGCACACATCCATGGTACCGCCGGGACTCGAACCCAAAACCTGGGGTACCCAGGAAGAACGCTAGAAACTCGGCCATTCAGGCCCTTGTTTAAAATAGTTACAGTTGCCTTTTTTACTGGACTTGAACAGCCTGTTGGATAGAGGGCCTCATAGCCGAGTGGCTAGCGCTCTGGTGCTCGGTATCCCAGTATTCGGGTTCGAGTCCCGCCTGTGCATGGATATTTGTAGTGGTTCGGAATCCACTTTAAACAGTAGGTCCCCATCCTAATAGTATCATAGAGCGATATGGGGGTAGTGTTACTCGTGCCCGTAGCCTATCTTTAAGCTACACGTACGCCCTGGGTAGTGAGTGCTAAATGAGTAACAGCGGTGCAGCCCTAGCTCATGGCATAAAGATTAACTGTTTGTATTGCCAGCCGCATTAGAACAACAACAGATTACAACTGAGCAAAAACCCATCTCAGAATATATATGCATTGTTATTTTTAAAGCAATCGTATTTTAATAGTGTATGTTATATTTTTAACCAACAAACACAGTTTCTATTAGCAAGCAATTTCTATTAGCAAACAATGATCACCACCTAAGATAGCGATGAAAAATAATTATAAAAACCATTCTTAAGATGTTTATTTTATTAATAATGTAACAATATTTTTAAAATTAAATAACCCTAAAAAGTTTTACGATTGAATTTAAAACCATTTTTAAAGATAAGGTTTATTGAATATTTTTCTTAAAAATTAAAGTTAAATAAGCAAGTTTATAATTAAAACTGCTTTTCTAGAAATAATTAAATAAAAAAAAAAAAGGAACAGATTTACTTTCTAATGAGTTCTTCCATTCGCAAACAACTTCCTGAATTACTAGAGATCTTTTTTCCCCTCCTCTATTTGAGTCTTGATTATTTGAAGAGCAGCGAAGGCCGTTATCAGCGGAGGCAGGAGTTTCACCCTTTGGGACCCTCTGGATCGCTTGGGAGATGTCTTCTTCGTTGCCGGGTGATAAGCAGGGCTCCCCGTAAATTATTTCTGGGATGTTCTTCTGAGTTCCATTGTGGAATGGAACGAGGGTTCTGAAAGGGCGGTAAAACCGGTTTTAATTACTTAATACGTAGATTGTTTTTGGATTATTCGATAGAGTTCTAGAATGACTTAATTAGATGAAACGTTAATTACTTCTTTTCAATGCGGCTTTTCTGACATGTTTCCGCCATGTTTTCGGATTTTACAGTGCTTTGTTTAAAATAGTTACAGTTTAAAATAGTTACTGGGCTTCCACAGCCTGGTCGATAGAGAGGTCTGATTGCTGAGTGACTGGCTCTGGGTACCAAAAGTTCGAGTCCAGACTGTGCTATGGTTGTTTGTAGGAATACTTTAAACGGTAGGTCATGTTCTAATATGACCGTTGGGCGTAGGGCTCACAACAATACCCAGTAAAAATGAAAACATCTCCTGTCCCAAAGATGACCTAAGTCCACCATGGGTCTGTTGCGCCAAGAATGAAGAAAAATCTGTAAATAAATGTTGCTTCTAAATTATGAAATTTAAACTGATTCTTTTTAAATACTGTAAAGATATTTTGTCAGTATTTCCGGTGGCCGAATGGTTAGCGCTCTGGCGGTGGTACTGCAGGTTTGGAGTTCGATTCTCGTCGGTGCTATGGATGTTTGTAGTGGTTCGGAATCCACTTTAAACAGTAGTTCCCGGTCTAACATGATCGTTGAGCGTTGATGGGGGTATTATTACTCCACGTCCGTAGCATATCTTCAAGCTATACGTGCTCACTGGGTAGTGCTAAGTGAATAACGACGGAGCAGCCTTTGCTTATGGCATAAAAGGCAACTGTCTAAGTATTTTCCAGCTGTATTGGAAAAAAAATATTTGTTTTAACTAAGGAACACGGTTTTCGCCTATATCTATTAGCTAGCAATGATCACAACTTAAGATAATAAAAAAAAAAAACTATTTTTAATATGTTTATATTATTAGTAAAATAACAGTTTTAGACATTAACTAACCCTAAAGGTGTCAAGGCTGAATTAAAAAAATAAAGTTAAGGTTTATTGAATATTTTTTTTTTTAAAAATTAAAGTTAAATAAACAAGTGTACAATTAAAACTGCCTTTCTATAAATAATTAAATTTAAAAAAAAGGACAGATTTACTTTCTAATGAGTTCTTCCACCGCCAACAACTTCCTGAGTGACTTAGATCTTTTTTTAAGTTACTAGATCTTTTTTCTTCCCTCCTCTATTGGAATGTTGATTATTTGAAGAGCAGCGAAGGCCGCTATCAGCGGATGGCAGGAATCTCACCCTTTGGGACCCTTCGGATCGCTTGGGAGGGCCTTCTTCGTTGCCCAGGCGATAAGGAGGCTCCTCTAAATTATTTCTCGGATGTTCTGGTGAGTTCTATTGTGGAATGGAACGAGGGTTCACGGAAAGGGCGGTAAAAACCGGTTTTAATTACTTACTTTAATTACATTTTGTATTATTAGATAGTTCTAGAATGACTTAATTAGATGAAACGTTAATTACTTCTTTTCAATGCGGCTTTTCTGGCATGTTTTCGAATTCGGCAGAGCTTTGTTTAAAACAGTTACAGTTGCATATTTTTACTGGGTTTGATAGGCGAGCCTGGTCGATAGAGGAGTCTGACGGCCAAGTGGCTTCTGCTCTGTACCACAGGTTTGGGGTTCGAGTCCCAGCGGTGTTTGTATTAGTTTTGAATCCACTTTAAACCTTAGGTCTCAGTCCATTATGATCGTAGAGCGTTGTGGGGGGTAGTGTTACAGGCGTCCGTAGCCTATCTTCAAGCTACACGTGTCCCCTGGATAGTGCTAAATGGATATCAGCGGTACAACCCTTGCTTTGCTTATGGTATAAAAGATAGCTGCCGCTGTATTGTCAGCTGCATTAGAAAACATAGTCTAGTGGATAATACATTACGTTTCGGAATTGAGAGATCACTGTTCGAGGCCCATGTGGACAGTGTGTGAGTCATACTTCTTCCAAGTAACGCTGAGTTTACTACTTTTGACGTTCCAATCAATAGTCTCATGTGAAATTGTGCAGCATTTTATTAGTAATGCTACCCGGCATTTGCTTATCATTTGGGAGAAAACTGAGAAAACTCCAACCAGGTAGTCTTACTAACGAGTCAAGATGCTGAACATCACAAACGCCATCGAGTCGCTGCCTGATGGCCAACTTGCTGCCGCTCTGGCCTTTGGTACAGGCTTCAGGTTCGAATCTTGGCGGTGTCATGGGTGTTTGTTAGTGGTTCAGAAGTGTCTAGCGTTTGGGGCACAGTTTTTTTTTAAGTCATGGATATTTTTAGGTCTGGTCTTATATGACCGTAGAGCGTCACTTAGCCCAATCAGATTTCTCACATACATGATTTTACAACTGTAAAGGGCAACTCAGTCACAGTGATGTGGTGTCGTGTATTAGTAGTGGTTGGGAATCCACTTTAAACTGTAGCGCCTGGTCTAATTAGCCCAAAGTGTACACAAAATGACGGTAGAGCGACAAACTTGAACCAAACCCATCGACACTCCTCGTATCTGACACAATGTCTACAACACTGCCGCCAGCGTATTAATTCTTAGCCCTAATGCTCACCAGCGACGCACGCTACCACTGAGCCACTACTTGGGTGAATGTATACTTGGCGTGAATTGATAAATTTTCAGCTCTTTTTCTCCACTCTTCTAACATGCTAATCGCAAGTCAATTGCAATAACTTTATCCGTTATTTATTATCTATTCATAAATCCTCCCGCTTTTTATTAAGTAAGTATTAAAAAATCCTTAAAGTAAGAAAAAAATCTTGATTTTTTTTTCAATATTTTCATTTATGTCCTGGTATTGACAACACTTTTTAAAAGTTTTAACACGAGTACTTTTTTTAACCTACTTAAAATAGGTTTTTTATACCAACTTTTTTTAGTATGCTTTAAATTATTTTGAGGCTCTTCATCATAAATTTAAGTAAGATATTGCCATATCTTTAAAAGTTCACCAATCGTTTTATGTTTTTCACAAACTTTTTTTGTATAGCCTACACTTTTTTCTTGAGTGCCCTTGTTAATATAAAGATACGTGTGTAAATTAGAAGGAGGGTGATTTAAAACGATAAGTTTGATAAGTTTTGGAACAATTTTACGAATAAGTGGCTGACGTGAAGGGATGACAAACGATTTTTGTTGGAAGCAATGTAGAAACAAGGATAACTGAAGTATCATCTTCAAAATGCTGTTGTGTTCTTTTTAAATTACTACTTGAAAGTACGTAGGGATTAAAAAAAAATGTTTACTTTGTTCTTGGGGGTTTTTATGGTAAAGAGACATTTACTTAACTTACATTGAAATAAAAAACTTTTAATATATAGTTTTGAATATTTTAAAGAAATTAAAATTTTATTCTTTTTTCTAAACCTTTAAACATTTTGAAATATTTTCTAATTTCGCGTAATAAAAGTGTTTCAAATTGTGTTATTAATTTTCATAGATTTACATTGTACTAATCATTATAAAATAATTAAATATATTATGGATATGTAAAAAATAAATGTTTTCGTTAATTTCTTTCAGTATTATAAAATCATATATGTCTGGCCTCTTGGCAATCGCATTTTATCAAGAAATATTAGTAACATGAATTTTAAACATTGTACTTGGAGAGAAAATAAATATATTTAAAAAATTTTCTTCTTGTTATAGCTGTATTAATATAAAAATTAATAGCTTTTATATCTAAAAATCTTTTGGATATAGTTTTTATAGAGCTGGGTTTTTCATGTCTTGGTCACTTCTAATTTTTGTTTTTAAATTTCTTTCGTGAGTTTTCTTTATACGAGCTTTTAAAATTTCTTTCAAGGGCTTTTTATTTAAATTTCTTTCACCAACTTTTTATACATAATATTTATTTACAAAATAATTAAGTAATTATTAAATAATTAAGTTTTAAAAATTAATGTAAAATTGTTTTAAATATCATGTGGTGAAAATAATTGAGTAATTATTAAATAATTCAGTAAAAAATTAATTCAGAAGAAAAATTAAAGTGAAATTTTTTAAAATATCGTCTGGTGAAAATAATTGAGTAATTATTAAATAATTCAGTAACAAAAAAATAATTCAGTAACAAAAAATAATTCAGGTGAAAAATTAATGTAAATTGTTTTAAAAGTTAGTCTAGTGAAAATGAGTAATTATCAAATAATTCAGTAGAAATATAAATTCAGAAGAAAAATCAATGTAAAATTGTTTTTTAAAAATCAACTGAGTAATTATTAAATAATTTAGTAAAGTTAATTTAAGAAGAAAAATTAGTGTAAAATTGTTCTTAAAAAATCGTCTGGTGAAAGCAAAGACAATTTTATTTCTAAGTGAAAATTAGATTTTCAAGAAAAAAAGTCGTTTGGAATTCTATAGTTTTTTATTTTTAAAATTGCTGTTATTCGTTTTTGTTCTTACATTAAATTCTAAATTTTATGCGTAACCTGTATTGCCCATTGGATTACGATTTTTAAAATTAGTGAAAATAACTATAATTTTATTATAAGCATTTATTTTTTATGGTTTTTTTTGTAAGGAAAAAAGAATTACATGTGATTTGGTATATAATAATTTTCGCCATTCTTAAAATTAAAAGTATTTTCGAATATTAATTTCACTCGCCGTTCTTAAAAACTATATATAATATTTATAACATAGAGTTATGTTATAAAAAATAGCTTGAATCAGTGGATTATAATTTTCTGACCTGAAGGAGCTTTTGCCTTCCCATTTTTACTGTGCACATGTATTAGTGGTTGATTACTTTTCAATTTTGGTAAAATATCGCCAAATGTCTTTATTGATGAGCCTGAAGGTAAGGGAAACTTTTTGATGAATGTGCTCTATTTTTTACCGCGTAAGTAATAATTTCTGTAGTAATAGTTTAAGTAATATATAATATAATAAGTAAATATATATATATAATCTAATAATTTTAAGTAACATATATTAAAGTAATTTGTTTACGTAGTCAATTGTTTTTATTTCCGAGTAGTTGTAAACCAAGAGTAAAACGTTCTAGTGAAAACATTCTTCTGATGACTACAGTGAATTATTGACGCCTTTTAATGAAATAAAAAAATTCTCACTATAAAAATAAGCATTTAAACAATTAATTATACAATTTTAATTCGTTTAACATAAACTATGAGTGCTGTGGCGAGAAAATCTGTATTATATTTTTATTGTAAGAAATATTAAGTATTGTGAAACGTAACACACGAATTTTAAGATGTGATTCATTGCAAAAATGCTTTTTAGTTTCTCAAATCAGTGTAAATAGGGATAACTCGTCTAAGTCCAACAATTATTGTGTCCATGTTTTATAAGTGTTATAATATTTTTTATTATTCATGTAACATAAATATCTTTTTAATTATTTGTTATCTTAAAACAGTCAATAGAATCGCATATTGCAAGTTATAGTTCAATAAAGCTTAGAGTTATTTAAACCCTAAATTTTAATATTTTTTCCTAGAACTGCATAACTTATAGCGAGTCGATTTTCTGTATTGGAGAAGATCCGCTTAACAAGCAATACCTAGCTGTAAATTTCAATGTGTATATTGGAGAACAGGAATGATAAATCAATAGATTAGAAATTGTCGGGTTCAAGGAGGTATGAAAAGAGGTGGGAACGACTTAAATATTTCTCCTGACTACGTAGATTCCACAATAAACACGATAGAAGTACGTACAGCTAATAAATTCCTTTGAGAACTGTGAATAAGGTCGGATTTGCTATATAAATGCTGTTTTTCATGGCGAATAATTTCCAGTCAAACCGAAATTTGAAAACAAAAACAATTTTATTTAATCTAAAGTACATACAGTTGTAAATCAAAGGATTAGGTTTATTTTCGGCTGACGATGATTACACTTTAATAAACAGATATAAGCGTAACAGTAACTGTTTTTATAAGCTTGGTATTCAATCTATGGCAACTCGTAGAACCTTTAGGTGTATTAAAATATTCAGGCAAAACGATTTTCGCATAAAATTAATTAATAAATAAGTATTCACATAAGTATGCATGAAGTACAAATCTTACAAAAAAAAAAAAAAAAACGTAATTTGAATGATCGCTTCTAAGTAATAATAATAATAACAATAATAACAAAAACAATAATAACAATAATATAATAGAATAATTGTAAATGTTACAAGTTGGAGAATGCAAAGAATTTATCTGATACTTAATTCTTAAAGCTGAAAAGGAATATATTTCATTACATTCGTGGACTTATAACACGGTAATAAATGATGCCATAAAGCACACTAAAATAAATAGTGACGTAAAACGCACAGTAACAAATAATGGCATATATAACACGCTGTAAAACAATTTAAAAACATGTAGTCACGTTTCGCCCATGCATATTTATCACAGAATTTATGAAGCAGATTTTGATTTGCGCAACCTTAAAACGGATTGTCTTTTAATTGTGAAGCATAACAAAACGTAACGTAAACAACAATATGTGTTACAAAGTGATGTAAACATCAGTCTTTATTAAAAAGTTATTTATTAGGCAAACAACAATCCAGGGAACTTCTGAGATGGTTTTTGTGCAACATAGATTGGCTTAAAACATTCAACATTTCATAGTTCCTTTCTTATCAAAATCGAAGTTTTCCTTACAATACAAAATATTTCGGGATGATATAAGGAATTCATCAAACAAATAGTTTAAATACCGCTACCTTAAAACATTCAACATTTCCTAGTTCATTTCTTATCAAATCCGAGGTTTTCACTTATAGTAGTATTTCATCATGAAGATAAGCGAGATTAGAATTAATTGAAGATAAGCAAGAAGCATATGTAATCCTTCCCGATCCGTCCTCCTGTCCCCACATGACCTATTTATTTAAGTTCCTTTTCCATTGCTACCCTGAAACAAGTTTACTTACAACATGTGCCACCACCCTGAAATATTGCTCACACCAGTTTTCCAGCTCTAACGCATTCAATTGCATCTCCATCTCTTCCAACCGTGGTACATGGGGGTGGGTGGGGAAGGAAGATTAGTAAGATATTTCGTGTAATGCATCGGGGCCGGCTTTTTCCGAATTTTCACCAAGCTTCCGTCGTCCATCACTGTGAAAACGTAAGAAAAATATTTATTCACTTCGCGGCACGGCTTTTAAGGCTTATTAATCGTTCACCGTGTCGGTTCGCAAGAAGATTCAATCGTTCATTGTTTTCTAGTGAACTGGGTTGAAAGAGCAATACGTAACT
>BPLR01010881.1:0-113425 GCA_021605095.1 Caerostris extrusa
GTTACTGCATTAAGGTTGCGTCGGGGCTGCAGGTTGGCCACCTCGGTCTAGTGTATATTTCCTTGGATTTTATAAATAAATTTCTCAGTGGAACGACTTGTACCATTCATTGAATTCATAGCAAAAAAAATCAAGCACCTGATCCTGCCACTGACTTCCTGACTTTTTTTTTGTCCACACAATAGATACAGGTGGAAGGAAAAAGCACAATATGACAAAACGTCGCGTTTCGAGTCGGGAGTCGAAAGTGTGTGGGGGGACCGAAATACAATTTCTGTTCTTTCTTTTTTTTTTTTTATTTTTAATTTATTTATCATTTATTATTTTTTCTTTCTCTCCTTTCTCTTTCTGTCTCTCTCTCTCTCTCTCTCTTTTTTTCTTTCTAATTTTTATTTCCAATCCGTAACGCAGAGTCGGCGGTCGGTGGACGTGACGTCACATCCACGAGGTCGACAATCTTCGTTACTGTTGAACTCACTGTTTCTTTTTTTTTTTTTTTTTTCTTTCTTTTTCTTTTTCTTTTTCTTTAAGGCAGTCTGGCGGGCTTTCCATTTCCATTCACGCGTATCCGAAAGAGTGGAAGATCTCGGTCCGATTAACCGACCTTCGCCTTCAAAAAATAAATAAAACAAATAAAAGCAACCATTTTCATGGCAGTCTGTCTGTGTGTTTATTTAATATGAAGAGAAAGAGTGCACTTGTATACTTGTGTTACTTGTATCGGTCATGCTGTTCCGCAACCTCAACCCGCAAGCAAACGATAAGGGTTGATTAGCAAATGGAGTTACCAACCAGGGGGCGGGTTGTGATGAAACGGTGTTTTTGTATCCGTGTGGAAATGCAAAAATGGATTTTATCGTGAGAATATGTATATAGCACCTAATTAGTGGGTGCTATTTTATTGGTGTGCAGGGGTTATCTTTTGGTGCTTTTAAAAAGTTGTGGGTGTGAGAAAAAGAACAAAATCGTTTGGAGAAATATAGACTGAATTTTTTTTTTTTTCGTTGCCTGCATAAACATGGGCTATTTTTATGTATATTCTAACAGATGTTCGTTGTGGCTTATCCTATTTATGTAAAAAGTTCGTGGTATCGGATATATAATTCATAAAAATAAGATAAACATCTGTTTAAAAATAATTGAATGAAAAATATATTCATTGAATACTTCCAGTAATTCCAATATTTGCTGAATAATTCCAATATTTGCTGAATAATTCCAACTTACATTTTAATGAAGTTCATTTCAATATTGCAATTTGTCAGTAATTAACGTTAAACTCTAGTGAGTTTGTTAAAATTTTTTTTTTGGTTTTCTTAGGATTTTATATTAAATTACTTTTTTTTATGATGTATTTAATTCATATTTCATATTATATTATTCTGAAGTAATTTACATTTATTGAAAATATATATACGCATACAATTTTTATATAGGCCATTCCTATTTTTATATATCGCTGTAGTGAACGAAATCCAAGTGCTCGGTGCCGCAGGTTTTGAGTTTGAGTCCCAGTAGTACATGGCAGTATGTTGTTTATTTAATAAAAAAGTGCACTTGCATACTTGTATCGGTCATGCTGTTCCGCAACCTCTCAACCGCAAGCAACGATAAGGTTGATTAGCAAATGGAATTGCACCAACTGGGGTGGTGATGAAATAGTGTTGCAGTATCCGGTGAAAATGCAAAAATTGATTTTGTGGTATCGTGAGAATATTTATATAGCACCTGAGTAATGGGTGCCCTATTTTTTATTGATGCAGGGGTTATCTTTTTGGTGCTTTTAAGAATGTTGTGGGTGTGAAAAAAAAAGAAAAAAAATCGTTTGGAAAAGAATATAGACTTAACCATCAGCTGTTTTTAAAAGTTGTCTATATAAACATGGGCTATTTTTATGCATATTCTAACAGATGTTCGGTGTGGCTTATCCTATTTATGTGAGAAAATAAAATTTAAGCTCGTGATATCGGATATAGCATTCACAAAAATAGGAAAAACATCTGCTTAAAATAACCGAATAAAAATATTCACTGAGTAATTCCAATACATTTTATTGCAGTTCATTTCAATATTGCGAATTATCAGTAATTAGTGTTAAACTCTATTGATAGTTTAACTTTTTGTTTTTTTGTTTTTCTTAGTATTTTACATAATTCATATTTATTTTGAAGTAATCTACATTTATTGAGGCTGATGGGCGAGTGAAAATAAATATACTCATATATGCACATATAATTTACGTATATAATTATATACGCATATAATTTTATATAAGCCACTACTATTTTTATTTATCATTATATTGGACGAAATCACTAGGTCTTTGGTGCTCGGTGCCACAGGTTTGAGTTTGAGTCCCACTAGTGCCATGGATGTTTGTAGTGGTTTGGAATCCACTTTAAACTCGTAAGTCCCGGTCTGATATGACTGTAGAGCATTAGCGTAGGATGGACAACCCTGCGCCGTAAAAAGAAAACATCTCCTGTCACGAAATTTGACAGTAGGCAAACTGTCTTGGGCTGCCATGGGCTGTTGTTGGGACGATGAGTTAGTTAATTAATAATTACAAAGTTAAACTATTTAAATGTTACAACTAAAAGTTAAATTAATTAAATTAAATTAATATTATTCAGTATTGTTACCGTGATTCCTCCCCTACCACAGGCAGGAGAGCGCCCTGTGCCGTTCTGGAGAAATGGTCAGTTTGTCTACAGACTCTCACCAGTACAGGAAGTATATTTCGCGCACCCTGCACGTATCCGAGTTCCGGGATTTCGGCTTAAAAGTGAATCCCTTCCACGAATTTATATGTCTTTAAATGTATTAAATATTGTATGTCTCTAATTGTGTGGTGTTTATGCGTGTGCCAGTAAATCTGAGAGTTCTCAACTTGTGCTCAAGTATCTCAACCCAACCACAACCAATTACAATCTGCTTGCCCAACCACATACAAATTTTAATAGAATTAACAGCTGAATTTATTATTTTAATAAATATATCATTAATGGTATTAACTTTTTAAATAAAATAAATTTTAAAATAAAAAGTACTGTAACTCATTCGCCATTTTTATTCAAGCTATATATTCCTATGCAAATTTAAGAATCCTACGTAATATTCTGAGAAAAAGGCTTGTTTTCTTTCAAAAATCTAAAATAAATTTGAAAACAATCTAGTCAATAATATTTATTTTCAAATGAGAATCAAGGTCAAACACATTAGTTTAATACAATGAAAGCTAATCTTAATTTTTAATCTAAAAAGTATATACTTACTTTCAGAAAAATATTCTTTGGAGATATTAGCTTACATTAATATTCAGCTCGCATTCAACAAGAAGAGTTTTCGTTTAGTTGGTTAAAATAATTTGTGATTTTGGTTGAAAATTTGCCGTCTAGCGACAATAAAATATTTTGTTGACATTTATGTACCTACGAACTCTTTATAATGCATTTTAAAATTCTCGTAGTGTACGTGCGTAAAATAAATTAAGTCATTTCCTTTCATACATTTATGTGTTTAATGTTTTTAGTAGAGGACAGATATTTTTATATTAGTAGGATATATTTTTTTTATAATTTATTTATTATTAATTTTGTTTTGTAATCTTTCGGGTAATGTAAAACGACATTAATTAAATTACATTGGTTATTGAAATATACGTCTATTATTACAATAATATTTATTAATATAAATATACAAATTGCAAAATATTAGTAATTTTAACACTGAGTAACTTATATTTTAATTTATGTTGCCCATGTTTATTTGTGCTCATGTCCTTACATGATATTTAAGATGATACATAAATCACAAACTATATTAAAAAGTCCAATCGCATTTTGTTAAAGTGAACAAATGCTTTTATGTAATCTTCCATTAAGGCGGTCTGATGGCCGAGTGGCTAGCGCTCTAGCGCCCGGTATCACAGGGTTTCGGTTCCGAGTCCCTGCGTTGGCATGGAAGGTTGTAATGATTTTGGAATCCACTTTAAACCGTAAGCCCGTCCTAAACATGATCGTAGAGCGTTGCGGGGCAGTGTTACTCCGCGTCCGTAGCTTATCTTCACGCTACACGCACCTTCGGGATAGAGCTAAGTAAAGTAACGTCGGTGCAGCGCTTGCCTTAAGGCATAAAAGACAACTGTCTAAAGTGTTTGCCAGCTGAATTAGAAAAAAAAAAAATCTTGCATTAAATTTTGAACCGCCTCGTCCGCTTTTATATGCATTATATTTATGTAACTCATATTTTTAACTAGATAATTATATTAATTGATATTTTATTTTCATACCTTCATTTATTTTATGCATGACCATATTCTTTTCCAAATTATACAATTTGCAACATAATTTTAATTAATTAATTAATAAAGTCCACTTTAATTATTTTTCTTTCACAATATAATATGTTTTTGAAATCATTTCTGAGCCATCCGTGCACAGAACCACTTTCTTCTTCAACCCAAGCATAAATAAACAATATTAATTGATATCTCTCACCCACATCTTCTTTGTTAAAAACCCACTCAGACGTTTATCACTCATTCACTCAAGGCAGCTCTCGTTACCCTTTTCCCAGCAACGTCACCCCATTCTTCACATCCTCCCCTCATATATTTCAACAATAGATTCCCCCTTTTACCATTCATAACGCGTAATGGATCTGATCTCGTCTGGGGCGCACCAAATGAAGTTTTCAGCAAAAGTTTACAATTGCAGAGCGGCGCCCTGGTAAGGTCAACGGTCGCCAAATTAAACTTGGTCGATGAACAGAAAATCAGGGCATTTTCCCAGACGCCCCATGAGCAAGAATCGAGTGAGTGAGCTACACACACCATAAAAAAGCCCCAACAGACAGACAGACGCGCTCGTTCACTTTGTATGAATGGTATTCATGTAACGCATTTTCTTTGTCTAAACAATTAGCGGCCTGGTGGCCAATTGCCTAGCGCTCTGGCCTTTGGTACCACAGGATTAAGGTTTTTAATCCTGGCGGTGTCATGCATGTTTGTTAGTGGTTCGGAATCCACTTTAAACTGTAGGTCAGGTCTTGCCCTCGTGTGCACAAGATGACCGTCGAGCGACAAACCAAACCAATTAGCTAAACAGTTATATTAATTGATATTTTAATTTCACACCTCCATTTATTTTATATATATGACCATGTTCTCTTCCTAATTCTACAATTTACAATATAATTTCATTATAAACTCCACTTTAATTATCCTTGTTGTTGTTATCGTGTCCATGGATTTCAAATATAATTACCTAAGCTAGATCAAGTCAAAAGTCTTCACGCTAGCGGCCGCTAGCAATGACGCCGCTTCACTATACATGACTTCTCTTAAGTTGGCCTCGATTGGCACCGTACCCAATTTCAAAACATGGGGAATGAGTGCTGGGCACTCTAGAATGTGCTTAGGTGTTAGGAAAGCGTTGGGGCAATTTCTGCAGGGGATGTATTTCCTGTTCTTGTGTGTGAGAATCTTCATCCCTCTATAATGATTAGTTCTGAGTCTGCTAATAACTTAATTATCTTTATCCACAAGTATAAAAATCATTTAGTTCCGAGCCATCCGTGCACAGCACCACTTACTTCTTTTAACCCAGGCATAAATAAACAATATTAATTGATATCTGTCACCCACATCTCCTTTGTTAAAAACCCACTCAGACGTTTATCACTCACTCGGGCAAGCTCTCATTACCCTTTTCCCAGCAACCCCATTCTTCACATTTCGCAATACCCCCCCCTCCTCCCCCTCATATATTTCAACAATAATGCCCCGTCTTAACATTCAAACCGTCTGGGGCGCACACCACATGAAGTTCTCAGCACAAAGTTAACAATTGCAGAGCGGCGCCCCTGGTAAGGTCAACGGCTCTGCTCCAAATTAAAGTTGGTCGATGGAAAGAAAACCGGGGCATTTTCCCAGACGAGCAAGAATCGAGAGTGAACCATAAAAAAAGCCCCAACAGACAGACAGACGCGAGGGGGCGACCCGTCGCTGAATCACTAGTGCCCCAGACAGACTGATCGGCGCCCGTTCCCATATCCCAGCCCCTTTCGCCCATCTGTCTTTGCTCAAAGGAACCACGACTCTCGGTTGATGGATACTCTCGACTTGCGTAATTGGGTTGATTCAATCTGCTCTGTTAGACTTGGATTGCTGGATTAGATGTTTGGCATATTAAAACATTGTTTCATGGAATGCTTGCCAGTGATCTTGATTGCTGTATAAATTGTATCGATTGGAGAAAATGCGATAAGCTAGTTTTGGCGTTTTTTATTATTATTATTTTGAACTTTATTTAATGTCACAATTTTTTTTTTTTTCTTCATAATTCTCATTTTTTTTTTTTTTTTTTTTTTTACCACTTTGAGTGATTTATCATTTGATAATTTTTTGCGCTTTTTTTTTTTTAATACTGTAGGTCAGTGACCTCCAATTGATCGCATTAGGGGTCTAAGTCGAAAATAATTAAAATTTGCACATCTTAATATGTTTTTTTCTTTCTAATGCAGCTGGCAAACACTTAGACAGCTTGGTCTTGGATGCCTTAAGGCAAGCGCTGCACAGACGCTACTCACTTTGCATTACCCAGGGGCACGTGTAACTTGATGGTAAGCCACGGACGCGGAGTAACAATGCCCCCGCAACGCTCTACGATCCTATTAGGGACCGGGACCTACGGTTTAAAGTGGATTCCAAACCACTACAACACCCATTTGCAAAACCGGGATATGAACCGGATACCTGTGGTACCGAACACCAGAGCGATAGCCATTCGGCCATCAGTCCCCGCATCTTAATATGTATATCTATATATTTTAGAAGTACAATTATATAGCATTAATACCATGAAGTACAATTATATAGCACACACACACACAATCTCTCTCTATGTATATATAGATAGATAGTGGAGGTTTGGGCTTTGAATCCCGGTGGTATCATGAATGCTTGTAGTGGGTTGGAGTACACTTTAAACCGTAGGTCTCGGTCTAATTACCCGTCATGTACAACAAATGACCGCAGAGCGACAAACCAGGGGGGTTCGACGTACGTCTAACAACAATACGTACATCATGTTAAGAAAAAACAATGTATATCAAGCGACTTGGATATTAGCGTCATATGGGTCTATCTGATGGGTTGGTTTTGGTTTGTCCCTCTACGGTCATTTTTTGTACACTTCGGGCTAATTAGACAGGGACCTACAGTTTGGCGTGGATTCCGAATCACTAACAAACATCAATGGGACAGCCAGGATTCGAACCTGAAACTTGTGACACGGAGTGCCAGAGTGTACAGGGCCATATTTAATTAGTTCATATTAGAAGTTTTTATTTTATGTGGATTAATATGGATGTTTTCTAAATTATTGATGAATACAAAATATTTTGTTATTGAACCTCACAATATGAGAAGAAATTTCTTAAAAATCCAAATATTTTTAGTTCTTTTTAAGTAAATAATAATCTGCGAATTATTTATTGACGTATTGGAAATTTTTTTTGTTCTATCAGACTAAACAATTTCCTAATAGCAAATAAAGATAACATTTACAAGATATTCCTATATCTGCGTCGAGATTTTTGTAGATAATTAGTGTAAGAGGTTAGTTGGAAATATACCAAAAAATGTTATTAATTTCCCACTACAACAGATCAACGTCCAATTATTCTAGTGATAAAGGACATCTTTCTTCACGAAATTTCTCAAGTTGCCGTTGTTTATTCTAAAGTAAACTTTCTCTCCGTTTTCTTTTGTCTTGTAATAAATCATGTTCAAGCTCACAAAAACGTTTCTTGTTCTTCAATACAAAAGCTACACGTAATGGACCTTAGGTTTTGATAAACGCTCTTTGTATAATTCTCACGGTTCCAAAGAATTTAGAATATAGTCAAGCTTTACTTCAGGAAGCACATTTTTGTATATTTCAGGAAGCACATTTTTGTAGCTCATGGAAGATTTTTTTAATATTTGAATTGGGTCATATGTTGAAAGAAATTTTCTGTGGAATTTTGTGGAATTCTTTAACAGTTAATATTATAATGTGGATAAAACCAATTTTATGTTGCACGTCAAAAAATAAATAATGATAGACATAAATTATAAGGGTAAGTTTTTGTTTAAATATATCCAAAAAAATAATTTTATTATATATTTTAATTTGCATCAGTATGCATGATTAGAATATCTTAGTGTTCTGATTATGTAGGAGGTGTATATGAAGGAAGATTTATGAGGTAATTTATGTCATATCAATTTAATTTTGAAATTTAGAAAAATATGATAACAGAAAATTGATATTTCGAAATAATATATTTAAGGGAGGAAAAATAAGGAAAAAGTGAAAAAATATAATTAAATAAAATAACGGAAAAAAATTATTAAAGAGGGAAAATAGTAGCAAAAAAAAAAAAAAAAAAAAAAATATATATTAATGAATGAAAATAAATGGGGAAAAAATTGTACTAATGAGGGAAAATAATAGTGGAAAGGGGAAAAATTATATTGCTGAGGGGGAAATAGTAGGGAAAAAGGGAGAAATTATGTTAATAAGGGAAAATAATAGGAAAAAAAAAGGGGAAAAATATTTTAAAGAGGGAAGATACTAGGGAAAAAAGAAATATGTGGGAACAATATATTTAAATAAAATTAAAAAAATATATAGTAAAAAATTGGGAAAAAATACAAATAAATAAAATAAATACGGAATGATATTTATATTAATTAAAAAAATATTTTGAACATTTTTGCATATTAAAAACAAGATACTTTATCGTTTGAATAAACTTATTAAAACACACCTTCATTTTTTTTTTTTTTTTTTTTCCAATTCAAACTTTTGTTTATATATAATCACGATTTTTAAACATCACATTTAATCTTTTTAAAAATATTATTCTTTCACATATATTTATTTATTTATCAAATTTTTTTTACAATACTTTTGTATTATTTTTCACTTTGCTTTGATAGATTTCTGCATCTGCATTCTAAAAAAAAAATTTAAACAATTTTATTGACTTAACGCGAGTTGAATAAACAAAAGCTCTTCCTGTTTTTGTTTTTCTTGCTACAATGAAATGCTCCACGCTTATTCCCTTGAAATAAAAAAATATCTTTTTTTTTTTTAAACGGAACGTAAAAAATAGATTATTTTATAAATCTGAAATCCGTTTACTCTTTTGATTATTTTCTACAAGGTATAACACCTTTCTCTGTATACGCTTCGCAGGTGTACAAATGAAATAAAAGGTCAAACCAATGATTTTTATAACCGCTGTAACAGCTTTGCTTATCGCATTTTTGAAACGTGATCAATTCTACTCGTATTTGAGAATTTCTAGATCCTTGCACGAGTGCTATTTATTGACTGTCGACCCTAAAATAAATATTTTTCTTTCTTAATATCCATCCATTTGGAATTGCGAAAAATTGTTTAGACAGTAAAAGCAATTTTCCTTTCGTTTACAGTAAAATGTGTTTAATATTTTATTCAGTCATTTATTGAATTATTTCGAAATTATTCGTCTACCACTGTACTTGTTGAATGTCTAAACTTTTAGTCGATCTCTTATGCGGTTTTAAGAAGTGTAAATTTATAGAATTGGTCGATAAATATTTTTGTTGAATAATTTATAAATACATTGATATCAAAATAAAAAAAAATTCATTTCATGAAAAACGTTATTTTCGTTTAAAGTTCATTTAAACGGTATACGTTTAAATGAAGAATATTTTACTGAAGTTTTCTTATGTTTTGCATGTAAAAAAAAAAAAAAAAAACGGGATTTTCAAATTTACGATGTAAAACAAATTTTTTCTTTTTTTTGTTCAGTTAAAATAAACTTTTTTTTTTTTTGTTGGGCGTCTATGGTTCTTTTTGAAAGCAGGGGCCATCGAACCCTTTAGCGGATTCGAACCAGATTCCTTTTCTACGCTTTGTGTGCACGTTATCACTAAGCCAGGGTGGCCTGATTGTCAATTGGTCTTTGGTACCGATGGCTTCTAGTTCGATTCCTGACGGTAGCATGGATGTTTATTTGTGGTTTTGGAATCTACGTTAAACAGTAGGTCCCTGTCTGATTATCCCAAAGTGTGCACAAAATGACCGTAGAGCGCCAAGCCAAGCCGAACCTCTCCTTCTTGAAACGTTTAATGTGTTATATGTTGAAAAATAAAAAGATAGTAGTTAAAACATGACTAACGTGTGCAAAAAATGACCATAGAGAGACAAACCAAATTAAGCCAGGATTCAGGAAATACACTCAATTAAAAAAATTGAATATTTGACACAATTTACTCAATAATTTTTACTTATTTTTCAATGTTTTTCAAAATATCCAGAATTGATTATATAGAAACGTTCTTATCCACAATGTTATCTAATTATAAAATGCCTTAACACAACAAAAATTATTAAAATAAAAGTTGTCGAAAGAAAAATAATATTTTAAGTGTTGCTTTGAACGAGGATCTTTCTAGAGAAAGAAAAAAAAAAAAAAAAAATGAAGGCCTTGATTCGTCACATCATTCGTCCTTGAAGTATGACAGGTGATGGAACATGTAAGAAGAGAGGCAGGAAGCCATGTGCACTTAATCCAATCCGGCTACTTGCAAATTAAGATTGAAATCTTTATGCGCCTCGGGTATATTAAAAGAGTGATGATGATAATGATTTAGTACACAATAAACATTTTTTTGTTGGGAAGAACCAATGAATATATGATTCCAGACAGACTAATGTAGTCTGTTCAATTCAATGTAAATTTCTGGAATTGGAATATAAATATAAAAAATATATTTATAGTTTTAAAGTAAATGATTGTTCGTAGTAAATTTCAAAGATTTAAATTTCTCTCACTTGCCCACAAAAAAATTGCCTTCAGAAATTTATTGTTTTAAATGTAATGAAATTTTTTTTAAAAAATAATGAGTCATTGGATATTTCATGATACAATTCATTTTTGGGAAAAAAATTATTTATTTTAAAAGTAAAGTAATTAAAAATTGAACAAATAAAAGTACTTTTATTGCAATAACATTTTGCTTTGCAACAATTGAATGAAAAATTCATTTTTGTATTAAAAATTAATGTTGGTCACCTTCTACGTTCTGTGAGCGACATGTTTGCTAATTGGTTAGTGCTCCAGCCTTTGGTACCACAGGTCTCAGGTTCTAATCCTGGCTGTGGCAAGGATGTTTGTTAGTGGTTCGGAATCCCGTTAAACTGTAGGTCCCAGTATAATTACCTCAAAAAAATAACCGTTGACCGTCAAACCAAGCCAAATCTACATTCTGTAGTTGTGGGGACCTGATGGCCAAGTGGCGGGCGTTCTGGTGCTCGGTACCACAGGTTTTGGGTTCGAGTCCCGGAGGTGCAATGTATGTTTGAATTCACTTTTTAAACCGTAGGTCCCGGTGTAATCTGATCCTAGAGCGTTGTGGGGGTAGTGTTAGCCGCGTCCGTAGCATATTTTCACGTTACACGTGCCTCTTCGGTAATGCTAAATGAGTAACAGCGGCGCAGACCTTGCTTATGGCATAAAAATTAACTGTCTCTGTATTGCCAGCTGCGGTAGAAGAACAACATCATTCCGTGATTGTCCGCTTCGAAAACTTCTCATTTTTTGTCAAATGGCATATTTAATCTGAAATCTCATTGTTTGAAATCTGATATTTTCCCAGCTATCTGACCGTGTCAGACATCTCCAACAAATTTCAAGTGTTGAAGTTTGCATTAAAAAGAACTTAATTAAAGGAACTAAAATTTAAAAAAAATAGAAACATTTTTATTTTTATAAAAAAAAAAAAGTACACCATTTTCTCCATCCTAAACGTGTTCTGATATTCTTAAAACCACCCTTTTAAAATATTTAGTATCGACCAGGAAATTTCCACTTTGGAAACGAGTCACTTTCGATATAATCGGCTCAAATTAATGCCAACCTGTCAGACTGGCTCGTCGAATTACAAGTACAAAAGCTTTCATTTAAGAGGATTGTGTTTTAAACATCTATTTTTATGTTTAAAAAGTTGCGTTCACCGTTTGCAATTTCAAAACCCCTCTTTTTCAATCACCATTACGAAAGCAATTGTTTCACACTTTTAATAGGATCCTTATTCAAATCGTTGACAATGCCAATTTGATGGACAGGTTTAACGGATTGTATCTGGTTAAAAACATTCAAATGATTTTTCAAATGCTTTTTTTTTTTTTATATTAAATATTAATTAAATGTTTGTAGTCTTTTAAGTTCCATACCTTTAATTGATATTCAAAAGCCTTTAGTTAAAATTATTTATTATTATTATTATTATTTTAATTAAAATTGCATAGTTTAGTTATTACCCAGGAAATGTCTACTTCGGATGTAGTCACTGTTAGTGTATATATTTGTTTTCCATATCCTTATTATCCTTTATACTTTCAAATAAACCAATTATACTTTTCAAATAATTTTTGTATTAAAATATTAATTAAATGTTTGTCGTTTTCTACATCCATACTTTTAATTAATGTTTCAAAATTCTTTTATTTAAATATTTTATTGACCAGGACATTTCTACTTCGGAAGTAGTCATTGTTAGTTTTTTTTCAGTATTCACTATTTGTTTCCCACTTTTAAATCAAATCCTAGTTCAAATCGTTAACCATGTCAATTTGATGGACAGGTTCAGTGGATTGCATGTGATTAAATGTATTTGGAGGATTTTCAAATAATACTTTTATATTAAAATATTAATTAAATGTTGGCCGTCTTTTAAACTCCATGCCTTTAATTGATATACAAATGGCTTTATTTAAATGTTTCATTAACCAGGAAATTCTCCATTCAGAGGGCCAATCACTTCTCACTTTCAACAAATCCAGTTTCGAATCATTGTCCATGCCAGTCCGTTCAGATTGACTCGGCCAAAAACATAGATGTTAAGTTGGCGTTAAGAGGATTCTGTTTCCAACACGTGCTTTTATATTTAAAAAACCCTTCATTGTCCTTGACATTCTAAAACCGAACCGTTCTTCAAACAGGAAGTTTCTACTTCGGAAGTAGTCACTTCACACTTTTAATCAAATCCACCGAATCATGTCCATGTCAATCCGTTCAGACTGGCTCAGCCAAAAACCTGCATGTCAAGTTGACTTTAAGGGGATTCTGTGCACCGATTTTGTATTAAACACGTGTTTTTATATTAAAAAATAAATCCTTCACATTCCGTGAAATCCTTGACATTCTAACCGTTTCTCCTCTGACGAACCGTTCTTTTAAACAACTTCATCAAACAGGAAATTTCCTGCTTCGGAAGTAGTCACTTCACACTTTTAATCAAATCTCGATTCAAATCGTTGAACCTGTCAATCTGGTTCAAAGATTGGTTGGTTCGACAATGGTTCCTAGACAGATTCAGTGGATTGCATGTAAGTCCATTCATAGAATTTTTCAAATAATATTTTATATTATAATAATTAAGTATTTCGCTTCTACATTCCATACTTTTAATTGATATTCTAAAGCCTTTATTTAAATATTTTATTGACGTGGGAATTCCCCATTCCGAGGATAATCACTTCTCACTTTCATCAAATCCAGTTTCGAATCATTGTCTATGTCAATCTCCGTTTATACTGGCTCAGCCAAAAACCTGCATGTTAATAAGTTGGCGTTAAAAAGGATACTGTACTGAACACGTGTTTCGAATCATTATCCATGTCAATCGGTTCATACTTTCTCAACCAAAAACCTGCATGTTAAGTTGGCGTTAAAAGGATACTGTACTGAACACGTGTTTCGAATCATTATCCATGTCAATCGGTTCATACTTTCTCAACCAAAAACCTGCATGTTAAGTTGGCGTTAAAAGGATACTGTGCTGAACACGTGTTTCGAATCATTGTCCATATCAATCGGTTCCTACTGGCTGAACCTACATGCTTAATTTCCATATATTGAACACGTGTTTTTATATTAATAATAATAAATCCCTCACATCCCGTGCTTGTCCTTGACATTCGAAAAACCGAACCGTTCTTCAAACAACTTCATCAAACATGATACTTCGGAAGTAGTCACTTCTCACTTTTAATCAAAATCCCGATTCAAATCATTGGCCGTGTTAATCTGCCAGACCGGTTCAGCGGATTGTAGTGCATTCAGAGAATTTTTAAAATACTTTTTCAGATTAAAATAATAATTAATGTGTGTTGTCTTTTTAAATTCCATACCTTTGATTGATATTCAAAAGTTTTTATTTAAATATTTGTTCAATCAGAGGGCAATCAGTTCTCTCTTTTAACAAATCCAGTTTCAAATCATTGTAAATGTCAATCCCCTCATACTGGCTCAGCCAAAAACCTACATGTTAATAAGTTGGCGTTAAAAGGATACTGTAATGACGACGTGTTTTTAACACGGGTTTCGAATTCGACACGTGCCCATGTCAATCCGTTCATACTGGCTTAGCCAAAAATCTACATGTTAATAAGTTGCTTTTAAAAGGATACTGTACTGAAGACGTGTGTTTAAGGTGTTTCGAATGATTGTCCATGTCAATCCGTTCATACTGGCTCAGCCAAAAACCCCAAAATTAATGAGTTGGCGTTTAAACGATACTGTACTAAAGACGTGTTTTTAACACTGTTTCGAATCATTGTCCATATCAATCTGTTCATACTGGCTCAGCCAAAAACCTACATGTTAAGAGGATTGATTATGTTCCCAACACGTGTTTTTATATTAATACAAATAAATCCTTCACATTCCGTGCTTGTCCTTGACATTCGAAAACCGAACCGTTCTTCAAACAGGAAATTTCCTGCTTCGGAAGTAGTCACTTCTCACTTTTAATCAAAATCCCGGTTCAAATCATTGGCCATGTCAATCCGCCAGACCGGTTCAGCAAATTGCAAGTGCTAAGTTTGCATTAAGCGGATTGTCTACGAGATGTTTCTAACGGTTGAGTAATTTTCTTCTAGAGAAGAAAGGAAACGGATCAAGTATTGGAATGGGCCGGCGGGGAAAAAAAGAAAAGATTAAAATAAAACAAGAGTAAAGTCTGAATTAAAAAAATATATATATAGAAAGCTGCTCTAATCATGAGAAGAATACAGCTCTCTCACGAAAAGTGTGTGTGGGTGGTCGGAGGTAGATTAAGCCAACCTCTAATAGGGTTTCATCTCTAAAATATTTTTTTTTTATGTTGTTATTGTTTGAAATGCTATTAAGTAACATTGAACTTCGTGTTTTTTTTTTATGGTAACGAGATTCCATTTGTGAACGAAAATTTTTCTATTATGTGTTATTTAAATAGATAATTTAAATACTATATATATGTTGTATTGCTCTGTTAAAATTTACATTGTTTTTTTTATTTCCAATCTAAAATTTACTTTTTCGATTACCATGTAAAAATTATGTTTAATGTGTTTATTCTTATGTAAGAATTTTCAGTGTTTGTCATATTCAGAAAGTGCTTCATTTCCTATTGGCATATTCCGTATGTGCATTAATTCCTATATTAATTCCGTATTAATTATTGTACTAATTCCTATCGTCATATCATGTATGCTTATCAATTCCTATAAGTATATCCAGTATGTGTATCAATTCATATCGTTATATCCAGTATGCGTATCAATCCCTATCGTCATATCATGTATATGGATCAATTCCTTTCGTCATATACAGTTTCATATACAGTTTCATATTTCGTCATATATGTATAATTTCTTATTGTCATATCCTCTGTATGAATCAAATCTGATCGTCATATTCAGTATGTGTATCAATCCCTATCGTCATATTATGCATGTGTATCAATTCCTATCGTTATATCCAGTATGTGTATCAATTCCTATCATCACAACCAGTAAATGCATCAATTACCATTTTAGTTGTATTGCACTGTTACTTAGCAGGACATAAATACAATTGATTTTATTTAATATGTTTACTGTGGTGCGTGCGATTTGCAAGGTTTCTAGCATAATGGTTTATTTTACCAGGGAACATTACCATAGTAAGTCCATGCAAAATATTCTATTTAGGTCTTGGTGTTTTGAGTATGGAATTGTCCGGTACTCTTCTGCGTGTCAGGCTATCCGTCAAAACGGCGCTGTTCTGCCGGACTGTCGTGACTTGCATGCGAACGCACGATCGAATGTCCGTAAATAGTTCGCACGCACTGTTCTCCAAGTTGTCGATTTAGGAGACAGTTTTTGGCTGTCGCCGTTTGAATAGCTAAATAGAAACTGATATGCTGAAAGCAGTAGCTGTCCAGGGAGCACTTAAACAGCAGACAGACCGTTTTATGTCTGGACATATTTCGATTATACCTCTCTCGCACGCTTAATTTGAGTTTGTAATCAAAATCAAGACGTCCAAATTTGTTAGGGGCACATTATTTTTATGTCTTAATAATAATTCGAGGTTAACATTATAAAGAAACATTTGTTTCAAAATATAACAATAATAATATTAAAAATAAGGATATCATACACTACAATTATATTCATATTCATATTCATATTCATAGTTGGTTATTAATGTACTCAAATTGTTTAATCATGAAACTTAAATGGAGGAAATTGTAATAGATTTTGGCCAATCATAATCGTATAATGTTTTAAATCAATAGGAACTTAAGTATAATAACATATACCCATTATATTGATATGATAAAATTATTAAGTTTACGTAATATGTTTCCATGTAAATAGTTATATGCTAAATTGTTTTTAAAAATTTAATGAAAAATTAAAAAATTTTCTTATATAGTACAATAATAATAATTAAATTAAAACCGTGACTACATAAAGATAAAGAAAATTAGCCGTTGGATGTCCATTGCATCAATTCTCCAGCCCGCCAATATCTGCTATATAAGTTTTTCTTCATTCAATGGAGAACAACTTAGCAAATGTTGTTTGTCCACCACAGAGTTCTGGTCGCACAAAGGACTGTTATATATACCGATATTGTGTAGATATTTAGGTAAACAATGATGTCCAGTTTCCAGTTCTCCATCAAAATTGGCCCGAAATGGACCAAAGGAGTCATAGAATGCACAAGAGATCTGAATACACGCCAATTCCAACGTTGTCAAACATTTTTATATCTATCAGTATATAGTGAATTCAATTATCATTTGGATGCCTTGTATAAATTTTGTACATAGCAGCTGCTTTTAGTTCATAATTAACTGATGATGATTTTTTTCATAGCATTCATCAAATAACATTCCTTTCTTATAAATCCCATGTGAACAGGGCTTATTGGTTTCAACATTCCTCCAACAACGTCATATTGACATTCAAGAAATGAATGAGGATATTTTTTTGAGAAAAAATTGGTTCACATATGCGTCACTCATGGGGTAATACTTTAAAAAAGAATGTATATGCAGAACATCTTAGTGACAGTGAAACTTGGTGCTAAAGTTTATTTTAATCGAATGTTTATGTTGTGCAATTAGAAGACTCGATTCGAACTCGCAACTTTTTCTTGGAAATCGATTCTTCTATTGATTAATAATTTATAGTTTGGTCTTTTTGGTCTAGTTTTTCGGAATCCAGTTTAAACCGTAGGCCCCGGTCTAACATGATCATAAAGCATAGCGGGGGTATTGATACTCCGCGTCCGTAGCTTATCTTCAAGCTGCATTAAGTGAGTAACGTTGGTACAGTGCTTGCCTTAAGGCATCAAAGACAATTGTCTAAGTGTTTGCCAACTGCATTAGAACAACAACAAAAAATAAAAGTTTGGTCTTGAACGTCACTTTATGTTCGTAAGTAACCGTGACTGTGCGCATTCTCAAAATAAACGAAGAAAAATAGTGAAGATTCATAATTAAATTTTATAATGTTCTTAATAATAATTTTATAATAATTCTTTAAGTTATTATTTTATGGATTGCAAAATAATTTATTATATAAGTTTTGTTTTAAAAAACTTAAACGATAAACATAATGAAAGTTTAAATGATTATAAAAAGCAAACAAAGTCTGAAACATTTATTTATATTCAAGGTTAAACTAGTTTAAAAACATCATGCACAATAAAGTTATTGGCAAAAAGCTTTTGTAAACAATTTCATCATCCGCATTTTCTCACACTTTTGTTTCGGTTTTCAATGTAAACAAGTTGTTAAAAGGCGTTCTTAGCTATTGATTTTTATCTAGTTTTTCTTTTTAATATTTTATTAGTTGTTTACTGAGATGTTGTCTAATTCAATTTTTTTTTTCTTCTCTTTTAGGTATGTTGATATTTGTTCTATCTTCGTTAAATCTAAATTTAGAGGTAAGAATGTTTTACTTAAGATAAAGATTGTTTAAGGGAAATTTTTAAAACTATGTGATAACAAATAAAGTTAGATTTTTCCCTTTTGTTTTTGTTTCAAAATAAATTAGGTGTGAATAAAATTTATCGTTTCATTTTATTATTTAAATTTTTATAAATTAAATGTTAAAAAGTAATCTATAAAGTTAAAGAGTATGAAAGAACTGTTTTGAGATATAAGAATGCTGAGTTATTTTCTGAGTTAAAATAATGTGTTTATATTTAAAAAAAAGCTCCTTTTATGTTATTGGATACTTTCAAAATAACAATTGTGTATTTCCTTAACGTTTATCATTCATTAATTTAAAATTTGATTTGATTTACTATTTATTTTATATACTATATTTTTATAGCTATTTATACCATTTATTTTATATACTATATTTTTATAGCTATTTATACTATTTTATTTTATTATTATTTGTGTGTATTCGTTGAAGTGTTTGAATAAATTCTGTTTATTTTTAATACTCCGGTATATATATATATATCGGTGTGTGTATATACATATACATACATATATCGATATATGCAAAGGTATGTTTTTTTCTGACGTAGGCTGTAATTTATTATGTGTTATTTGAAATAAAAAAAGTTAACTGATTTAAGTATTTTATTTACAGTTCTTGCATATATTAAAATATTATTTTTTTTTATTGTGTGACATGTTGTAAAATTAAAAAATAATTTAAATTATTCATTTAAAATATCCATCCAGTAGCTTGTTTTTGTTTTTTTCTTTTTTAATCTAAAACAACGTAAATAAATAATAATAATAAAAACTCTAAAGCTAGTAATATCTAGATCTAGAAAGCTAATTAAATCTAGAAAAGCATTTAAACTTATTTTTTTTTTTCAATTACGAATTCTTTTTAAGGTATTCTATAACCTTTTCTTAACTGCATTTTTTTCCATTTAACAACTACAAAAAAAAAAATTGCAAATTGCATTGTAAAGGAACAAGAAACTCGGGAAAAAAAATGTAAAAAGGAATTCACATAAATAATATTTCAACCGAAAAGGAATACATTTTTTTTTTTTTACTTGAAAAGAACTTTTCCAACTTCCGCATTGACTCCGTACGACATTCTCATTCGTCTTTTTTGACCTTGAAGGTAATTCCGAAAAATAGAAGAATTTAAATAAAAATTAAAGGTATTCGTGGTTATTTAAACAGACAAGAAATGACTCATTCAGTTAATTTCAGTGCATTTTTTTTTTTTTTAAATAAAAATTATAATACTATGGAATTTCTTGCACGTGTGAATTTCAATTGATTCAGTCTTTATCGATTGAACCTTTTTTAGCGTTTTTCTTAAGTTACAATAATGAAAATAAATTATTAATTCTAAAAACATTAAAATTATTGTTAAAAAAATCTTAATTCGATTTCTTTCAGAAATATTTTAAATATATTTAACTGAGGAAAGCTTAATAATTTAATTTCATACTTTTTATTTCCTAACTATTATGTGGGATATTTTCGAAAATATTTTAGATTAACTAAAAAATTATTTTATGCCAAATCATTTAATTATACATTGTTATTCTAATTAATGATCTCCTTTAAATTCAGAAATAATTGCCAGTATGTAAAATGATAAAACAATATCATGCGTTTATATTTTCTAAAAGAATTTATTAGACGCCATTTTACAATGACCTGCCAATATCTAAAATCAATATACATAAAATACAAATTTAATTTGTTAAATGTTAATTTGTATCTTATTTTGACAGCCATCTTTTTTAAATTACATTTTTATTATAATTTTTATTCATATTTATAATTTGATGGAATTTTGTATATACTACTTAAGAAAAAAAAAAACCGCACAAAAAAAAAAGGTCCGAATAAAAAAAAAAAAAAAAAAAAAAAAAAAAAAAACTTTTGATTTCACTGTACTTTTTAAAAATTAAACATTTATCACTTAGATAATAGTCTATAAACAATTACATAATCTTTTTTTTGTAACTATATAAATTCCATAATATTATTTCTGCTTTCGCAATTAACATTCATACATTCACATATTCATATGAAGCCTGATGGCTGAGTGGCTAGCGCTCTGACGCTCGGTATCACAGGTTTCGGGTTCGAATCCTGGCGAGGCCATTGATGCTTGTAGTGGTTCGAATCCACCTTAAACCGTAGGTCCCGGTCTAGCATGATCGTAGAGCGTTGCGATGGTATTGTTACTCCGCGTCCGTAGCTTATCTTCAAGCAACATGGACCTGCTGGGTAGTGCTAAGTGAGTAACGACGGTGCAGCGCTTACCTTAAGGAATCAAAGACAACTGTCTAAGTGTTTGCCAGCTGCATTAGAAAAAAAAAACATATTCATATAATAACTAATATATCATAATAAATAATATTAAGCCATATAAGTAATATCTCAAATGAATTAGTGAAATTGAGGGAAATACTATAAAATTCTATTAAGTTTAATTCAAATATTTTCTAATATTAAACTGCCTTCCCTATATTTGGCAACTGAGTTTCTTTTTTTTAAACAAGTAATATAATTTTTTTTTTTTTTTTTTTTTAAAGTCAATTCCTACTTTTTTTTTTTTCACTATATTTCTGAAAGTCCTTTACAAATAATTTTCATTCATTTTTTTAAGTTTATCTGACGCCATCTATTGGTAGATACATACAACTTAAATCTAAAAAAACTAAAATTAATTAATTAAATTTAATTACTGAATTAATATTTGAAGGGACTGTATTAGCATCAAGTGTCATCCGCTACAAGTTAAAAAAAAATGTATTTGAACTCGAGCGGAGGAATAAAAAGTATTTTATGAACGATTGAAAATTTGAACAAGATATATATAGGGAGAGTGTGAGCTAATAGAAGGAATTGAAAAAAAAAACATTGTAACAACTGCCGGGCAATGGCTCCATTACAGCACCATAGTGGGGAAGAGATTCCCCTTTTGAAAACAATTTCATTGATAAATGAATACCCATTAAAAATTAAAAAAAAACACATATATTAATAAAATTTTTATTATGATTAAGTACTACAAAGTTCTAAATTACCCAAATCAATAACCCCCCAGAAAAAAATCCCCCGCCCCCTGGTCCCCCCCTGTCTTTAATTTATTTCTGAAAACGATCATTACACATGCAACCCTCTTCCCTTCATCTTAGAAATTCCGACCTAATCCTTCACCCCGCAGAATGTCGTCTGCCACCACCTGCTTCATTAACACCCCCGAAAGTTTTCGTGTCAGACGATAACCCAGTTTTGAATGACGCTGGCGGCGCAAGTGACCTTTCGACGGTGGAGAGAAGCAACGATCGATGCCCGTCTGCGCCGGTCATTCACCGGGATCGATCCCCCCGTCTACCCCTTTCGCCTCCCCCTCCCCCCCAACTCCGGGGATTGTAAGAGACGGGGAAAGATCGCTTACCGCTTCCACCTGTGCTCTACATCCTCTTTTTTCTGCTCTTCTCTTTCTCTTTTTTGTATGGTCAGATCGGGTTTCGCAAAGCCAATGAATTCGGGTTGGATCGTCTTGCATTTAAGTAAAAGAAAACATAGTTTGGATATTTGATCTTTAAGTCACGTTTTGACTTTTAATTCATTACTTTGTAACAGAATGAATTTAAAAGTTGGCGTTAAAGAAATAATCTGCTGTAATTTTTGTAATATTTTTAAAAATTGATGGGTCAAATTATTTAGAAAGCATATTCGATATAGATATTTTTTTTTTCTGACAGTAGTATTTCAAATTCTTTATTATTTATAAATTGTTCAGTGGCGTAACCTTGACCTTGAGGTCTGTAACAGTTCGCATTGGCTACATAATGGGTCTGCTATACACGGGTTGGATCGTCTTGCAAAAGAAAATATATATTAAATATATGTCACGTTTTGACTTTTCAATTTAATTTAATGGAGTGAATTTGTAAGTTGGCGTGAAAGAAATAATCTGCTCTGATAAATGTAATATTTTAAAAATTGATAGGTCAATTTGTCAATTGTTTAATATAAAATGAAGTTATTCTCTTTTGTCTCAATAGTATTTCAAGTCTGTTATTATTTATAAATTGTTCCGTGGCGTAACTTTGACCTTGAGGTCTTAAACCTCTGTAATAGTTCGTATTGACTACATAATGGGTTTGCTATACACTATACAATCTTTAGATTTCTGTTTTTCATAGAATATGGGCTGTTTTGGCCTTAAATGATTACGAAACTTCCAATATAATATTTACGCACGTTTTAATGGGGTTTTTTTGTTGCTGTTGGTTAGAACAGGGATCTCCAAACTTTCCAGCCATAGGGCCATACTGTTTACTCCAGTAAGGACCAAGGGCCAAAACTGTTTTAATTTTTCTGCCGTTATCTATAATTTCTAATGTTTTAATGTGTTTTTTATCCAACTTATTAGAGCAACAATAAGCTATTCGCTGTCGCGGGCCGACTTGATGACACTGGCGGGCCGGATTTTCCGAACCACTCACAAACATCCATGCCACTGCCAGAATTCGAACCTGAGGCCTGTTATACCAAAGGGACAACTGACCATCAGGCCGCATTTTGAGGAGATTTTAGTCCAATGTCAATCTTCTGATTAGTGACACTTAAAGTACGAGACGGGGAAAGATCGCTTACCGCTTTCACCTGTGCTCTACATCCTCTTTTCCCTTTTTACTGCTTTTCTTTTTTTTTTTCTTTTTTTTTAGTATGGTCCGATCGAGTTTCTTCAGCAAAGCCAATGAATTCGGGTTGGATTGTCTTGCATTTAAATAAAAGGAAACATATATTCGATCTGTACGTCACGTTTTTGACTTTTAAATTACAGACTTTTAATTTGTAACATAATTTAACGGAATGAAGTTATAAGTTGGCGTGAATGAAATAATCTGCTCTAATAAATGTAATATTTTTTTTAAAAAATTTGTTGGTAAAATTATCATGAAGGCATGTTTAATATACATTGATGTTATTGTTTTTCTTTCACTAGTATTTTAAATCCTTTATTATTTATAAAGGGTGCAGCGACGTAACCTTGACCTTGAGGTTTTAAACCTCTTTAATAGTTCACATTGACTACATAATGGGTCTGCTATACACGGGTTGGACCGTCTTGCATTTAAGTAAAAGAAAACATAGTCCCGATATTCGATCTGTGCGTCCCGCTTTGACTTTTAATTGATTACTTTGTAACAGAATTTTCTGGAATGAAGTTATTAAGTTGGTGTGAAAGAAATAATCTGCTCCAATAAATGTAATAATTTGAAATATTGATAGTTTAAATTATCATGAACGCATGTTTAATATACATTGATGTTAATTGTTTTCCCTCATTAGTATTTCAAATCCTTTATTATTTATAAATTGTTCAGTGGCGTAACCGTGACCTTGAGGTCTGTAACAGTTCGCATTGACTACATAATGGGTCTGCTATACACCATATAACGTTTTAAGATTTATTTTTTTCATGGAATGTTGACTGTTTCGCTCTTAAATGATTTCGAAACTTGAAATATAATATTTATGCTTGTTTTATTTATTTATTTTGTCGTTGTTGGTTATAGTCTACTGAATTTGGTTTGTTGTTCTATGGTACACACTTTAGGCTAATCAGACCGGGTTCTACAGTTTAACGTGGATTCCAAACTACTAGCAACGTTCCAAACCGCCAGGATTCGAATCTGAAGCCTGTGGTACCACAGGCCAGAGAGCTCACAATTGGCATCAGGCCGCATTTCAATAGAGAAGATTTTAGTCCACTGTCCAGTTTCTTCTGATTAGTGACACTTGAAGAAGACTATCTTTAGATTTAGGCATATACTTTTTCACAATAGCTGCTTAGATATTGTTTTTACTTGTAACTCAAATCTTAATTTTCCATAAACACACAGTTCCGCGTGTTTGTTTGCTGTTACGCTTCAATAGTTGCTAACTAGTGTTTGCTTCATGGGTTGCTATCTAGCGCATATAGTTGCTACATATTTATCATATTAGTGGCCATTTGCCACTTATGTAATAAATATGTAGCAGATCCATCTTTTACTCAGGAGATGCATATTGGATGCTATCTCTTTAGTATCGCCACATTTTGAAGCGGCATATTCGTATTCTTCTCGAATTCAATGCAAATACTTTCTAGCCTACATATTTATTATGTCCTTCCCGAGAACTAAAGCACTTCAATTTATCTCCTTTGTTAAGTTTATCTTCCATATGGATACCATGGGCCTTTACATGTAATGTGATGTGCGATTACAGTATTATGAAGAAAGACTTCAAATCCAAAACTGAAAATTGGGGGGACTAACCTTTTTTATGACTACTAATTACTAATTCTGAGAACTAAACACGGAATTTTCAGTTTACCATTATTGGTAAGTTTCTCTTCAATGTGGCCAATACACGAAATTAATCTTGTGCCTTTGGATGTAATGTAGCTCAAGGTGCTATTAAATTAGTGCTGTATTTTTTGTAAATAATTAAATATTGTAAAAAAAGACTTGAAATCCAAAGGTCAAGATTAAGTAGGAAAAAAACTAATCTTTTTTATGACTACTAACTATTAACTTTTGTTTATGACTTGACTAATAGCTTTGTTCTTTTTTTTTTTTTTTTTTCCTTTTTTTTTCTTCTGCCACTGATAATCTGGTGTCGTAATACAATGTTTTTTTTTTTTTTTTTTTTTTTTTAAATGTATCATGATAAAAAAAAAAAAAAAAAGTTTCCAAAAATTTCTTTCTTAAAAAAAAAAAAAAAAAACTTTCTAAAAGAAGTGTTTAGGAATGTAATAAAAAATAATTGATGCATTGCGTTAATTCTAAGAAAAAAAAAAATGTATAAAATGACTCTGTATGAAAAAAAAAAAAAAAATGTATCGTTTCATCGCCTTAAATCTCTTTAGACTCGCCTGTTTTTCGGAAGAAGGAATTCTATGAATTCTTTTTGTGAAGTATTTCTATTCTAGAAAAAGAAATAATTGTCTCAGAGAAATCAAATCAGTCCATGATAAAAAGTTCAAGCCATGAAATTAAAAAAATGGGGGAGAGAGAAAGAGAGAGAAATGAATGAAAAGTTTTCTTAATTTGTGAAGCAGGATTGGTTGTGAGTTTTTTAAAGATTTTCATTAAACGCCTGATAAAATTTGTTAGTGTATGTTTGAAAATATAAAGGCAAAACATTTCATTTGTACATTCTCGTGGAGCATATTTTAATTGTGTATATGCTTATCTGAAGAAAAAAAAAAAACTATGAAGTAATATTTTAAATAATGAATCTCTCTTGCTTTTTAAAAACTTTTGACAATGATAAAGGTAAAAAAAGAAATAATCCTTGTTTTAAATGCAAAATAATATCAATGTGTACTTGCGAAAATCTGTACGATAAATTATTAGTGAATGAATGAATTAAATTATTAGTGAATGAATTAAATGAATTAAATTATTAGTGAATGAATTAAATGAATTAAATTATTGGTGGTTTCAAAATCTGCCAGCAGACAGACAGACTTGGCCCACCATGGGGCTGTTGCGCCAATTATGATGATGAAATTATTGGTGAGTGAAATAAGTCAATTAAACGATTAGTGAATGAATTAAGTGAATTAAATTATTAGTGAATGAATTAAGTGAATTAAATTATTAATGAATGAATTAAGTGAATTAAAATTTTAGTGAATCTATTAAGTGAATTAAATTAGTGAATGAATTTAATTATTATAGAAATCAAATGAATTAAATTATTCGTAAATTAAGTGAATTCAATCATAGTGAATAAACTAAGTGAATTAAATTATTAGTGAATTAATTAAATGAATTATTGTTAATATTAGTGATGGAGTTCTAGAAAAAGAAATAATTGTCTTGAGGGGGAGGGAAGAAACGAATGAAAAGTTTTCTTAATTTGTGAAACAGGATTTGTTGCGATTTTTTAAACGCCTGATAAAATTTGTTAGTGTATGTTTTGAAACTATAAAGGCAAAGCATTTCATTTGTGCATTCTCGTGGAGCATATTTTAATTGTGCTTATGCTTATCTGTAGAAAAAAAAAAAACTATGATGATATGATTATGATGATATGATCTTAGATAATGAAACTCTTGTTTTTTAAAAACTTTTATTAAAGATAAAAATAGAAAAATTAATCCATGTTTTAAATGCAGAATAATATCAATGGACACTTGCAAAAATATGTACGTTAAATTATTAGTGAATGAATTAAATGAGCTAAATTATTAATGAATGAATTGAGTGAATGAATTAAATGAGTTAAATTATTAGTTAATGAATTAAATGAGTTAAATTATTAGTGAATAAATTAGGTAAAAAGTAAATTATTAGTTAATGAATTAGGTAAAAAGTATATTATTAGTGATTGAATTAGGTAAAGTAAGTTATTAGTGAATGAATTAAGAACAATAAATTATTTGTGAATGAATTAGGTGAAGTAAATTATTAGTGAATGAATTAGGTGAAGTAAATTATTAGTGAATGAATTAGATGAAGTAAATTATTGGTGAATGAATTAAATTATTAGAGTATGAATTAATTGAGTTAAATTATTAATAAATGAATTAAGTGATTAAATTATTAATGAATGAATTAATGAATGAATTAAGTGAATTATTGTTAATATTAGTGATGAACTTCTAGAAAAAGAAATAATTGTCTCAGAGAAATCAAATCAGTCCATGATAAAAAGTTCAAGCCATGAAATTAAGAAAAACTAGAGAGAGAAACGAATGAAAAGTTTTCTTAATTTGTAAAGCAGGATTTTTTTATTTTTTTTTAAAGATTTTCATTAAACGCTTGGTAAAATTTGTTAGTGTATGTTTTGAAATATAAAGGCAAAACATTTCATTTGTACATTCTCGTGGAGCATATTTTAATTGTGTTCAGATAAGCATAAACACAATTAAAAAAGAACTATGAAGTAATATCTTAAATAATGAGCTCTTGCTTTTTAAAAACTTTTGTTAAAGATAAAAGTAGAAAAAAATAATCCATGCTTTAAATGCAAAATAATATCAATGAGCACGTGCAAAAATGTTTTGTAAGTTAAATTATTAATGAATGAATTAAGTAAATGAGTTAAATTATTAGTGAATGAATTCAATGAGTTAAATTATGTGAATGAATTAAGTGAATTAAACAATTAGTAAATGAATTAGGTGAATTAAATTATTGGTGAAATTAAAAGAGTTGAAGTATTCATAAATTAAGTGAATTAAATCATTAGTGAGTGAATTAAGTGAATTTTTAAATGAATAAGGCTAAAAATAGAATATTATTTATCATCAAAAATATTAACCTTCATCTTAAAATAAGTTTAAAAGGCTAAATATGTAGGTCATATATAATGTGTGCATGTAAAATCGTAGAAAGTGAATTCATTTCATAGATTTACTGCTGTGAAATTTTTTAAAAAAAAGTTTTTTAATTTGGATTTAATTTTATTCTGCTATATCCAGTTAGTCTCAATTGAGATTGGTGATCTCATAATTCTTTCAAACCATCCTATCACTAAAAATGATTACTGTCATAAGAATCTCTTAACGAATACAAATAAGATACATTATGAAAAAAAAAGTAGAAGAAGAATACAAAATCCCCTACAAATTCCCGTGTCTGATAAAACCATCTCTCTTTCCATCAACATATCAGAGAAAAAATCCTCCGACTCTTAGTCGCAAGACTGCATACAACAAGCATTTCATCCATACCCAGTGGTGTATGAGTCAGAGCTGGAAGAAAATTTGATTATTTATCAATCTTTTGTAGTAAGTGCGGATAGCTTCCCTCTCTCTCTCTCTCACACTCTCTCTGAATATAACCCTGTAAATTGATGGATAATGCCACGAGCTATTGTGGGAGTCGAATCACAAAGAAGAATTTTTGGTAGGATTTACTTTTTGGAGACTAGACTAAGTACCACAGGAAACTGGCTTTATCACATAGTTAAAAGAGGTTGACGATTCTTGTAGCTTTTGTTCGGTTCAGTTCAGTGGATTTAAGACGAGTGGAAAAGTAATAAATATATAAATAAATAAAGACAGTAGTGATTCATGGGTCTATTTCAGGAAATTAAATTAAAAATTTTGATACGTAGGTTTATTCATTTTATAAATGTTTACGGTAATGGTTTTGTTTAGTTAAAACTTAATTAACATTATTTTTACAAACAAACATTATTTAACATTATCATAAACATTATTAACATTATTACAAACATTATTTGTTTAGTATTATTATTTATTAACATTTAATAATGTTACATTATTTAAACAAACAAATAAATATGGCCATGTTCTAATGAAGACTTGGATTTAATAATACTTTTTATAAGACTAGATAGCGAGTTGATAGGCCGCAATTATATAAAACAATATATATATATATATATATATAATGTAAAGCAATAAAAGAGAAAATGAATGTGTATTCTTTTCGTAAATTTAATGTTGTGAAATTTTTTAAACAAAATTTTTAATTTGATTTAATTTTATTCTCCCATATCCAGTTAGACTGATTGGTGATGTCATATTTCTTTTAAACCATCATATCACGAAAAATGATTGTCAAAAGAATCTCTTAACGAATACAAATAAGATCCATTATTATAAAAAAGAAGAAAAGAATCCCAAATCCCCTACAAATTCCCATGTCTGCTTCGATAAAACCATCTCTTTCCATCAACATATGAGAGAAAAATCCTCCGACTCTTAGTCACAAGACTACAACAAGCATTTCATCCATTGGGTGTATGAGTCAGATCTGGAAGAAAATTTGATTATTTATCAGCTATCTTTTGTAGTAAGTGCGGATAGCTGCTCTCTCTTTCTCTCTCTCTTTCTATCTCTCTGAATCTAACCCTGTAAATTGATGGATAATGCCACGAGCTATTGTGGGAGTTGAATCACAAAGAAGAATTTTGGTGGGATTTAGTTTTTGGAGACTAGACTAAGTACCACAGGAAACTGGCTTTATCACATAGTTGAAAGAGGTTGACGATTCTTGTAGCTTTTGTTCGGTTCAGTTCAGTGGGTTTAAGACGAGGGGAATAAATAATAAATAAATAAAGACAGCAGTGATTCACGGGTCTATTTTAAGGTGGTGGAATTTTATTGAATTTTTTTAATGATTTGATGAAAGCATGTCTTGATAACAGCATACGGCTGTCATCATAGACAAAGAAAGATAAGGTTCTTCTACGATCATGTTTCAATTTTTTGTTTCGTTTTTAACGATTTAATAATAGATAAATTTAGTCAGTGAATAATTAGTTTTTATTATTATCAAAAACTAACGGATTTTATTAGAAATTTTGTAATGAATTTCGCCGTCATGTTTTGGAAGATTTGTTTTGTTATTGAAAATTCATTATTCTCTTGGATTTAAAATTGAAGCAACATTTTTGTGAGTTTATTTAATTTACATTATTCCTATTATCAAAAACTGACAGATTATGTTTAAAATTTTATAATATCTTAAGTAATAAATTTCGCCGTTAGGCTTTATTTTCTTATTGACAATTCATTAATCTCTTGGATTTAAATTGAAACAACATTTTTTTTTGTAAGTTTATTTAATTTACATCATTTAATTTGTAAGACAAAATTATAGATTACTAATTAATATGAATATTTCCTACCTCTATAGTGACATATTAAAAATATATGGGGTAAAAAAAATACGAATAAATTTTTATTTGTAAGCTTTTACAGTTTAGTATTTTAATAACTAACTCCCTGACATTACAGACCATGGCGGGCCGGTTTTACTGTAGAATGTTTCCACATTGTCAAATGAATTTATTCAATTGTTTTAAACAATTCATTAACTCTAATGTTGCTTTAGGAGAAAAGTTTAAAAGAAAAGTAAGAAGAATTTTTAGTAATTTTAGTAATTATAAAGTAATGTTATCATTTTTTTTAGGTATATATGAAGATTTAATTGTTATTTTCAAATTCAAAACATCAGTTTTTCTAGATTTTCCGAATTTGCTTTCAGTAACACATGTTGAAGAAAATAGGTAGAAAAAATGTATATTTTAATTTGTTTTTAAAGATATTTAAAAAAAAAAAAACCTTTTATTTCTGTTTTTACAGATCAACACTACTTTCAATCAATAAAAAAGATATCTTCTCAATATCCAATTGACTAATGGGTCTTACTGAAAAACAGTTCTTGAAAATTTACGGTACATTAGTTTAGAAAAATAATTTTTTTTTTTAACCATCTGTGATTATGTGTAGGTGGTTAGCTGTGTTTTTGTGTGTGTGTTTGTTGAACATTTCTGGAAAACAACAATTTTTTACTGCAGATTCTTCTTTTGGGTGGTACCATGTCTGGAAAACTTCCTTTTGTAAGTGTTAACCTAATCGCCATAGCATTACATAGCGCTTTAGGAATGCCATAAAAAGAAATTGTTGAGATACTACTGTATCCAAAAAGTAAGACCAATTTTCTGAATTTCCCGGTCATATGGTATTTCATTTTTTTTTTTTTTTTTAGGTTGTTGGCAATGTCGTTCACATCTGTGTGAAATCTGACGTCAAAATATTCATTACGCTTGATTTTTGAGATGCGAAAACTGATTACGGCAATTTTTGAAATGTCTGTTCAATTGACTCAAACCGATGTCCCCGGAGTGGTTCTTTTGAGTTTAGAAAATACCCAGAAGTAGCACGATGCTAAATCAGGTGAATACAATGGTTGTGGAACGATATGGGTTTCATTGTTTAGCGAAAAGTCACGAAGAATCAATGCAGTGTGAGCTGCCGCAATTTGTGTTTTCGGTACCAATCGCGTTTGAGGCCCAAAACATCTTTTAAAATAGAATTTCGAAATCTCTACATCATCAGCAAGGTCTCAAGGCAATTGTAAATCGACGGTTTGCAAGCACCAAATCGGGCGTGAGCTTCGTCGGTTGAGGTTGATGGTTTTCGACTACAACGCGTTCTCCGCCTTCTTTGAACTGTTTATACCATTTGTAAACATCTCTTTCCGATATAGGAATGCCCGCCGAATACCTTTTGCAACGTTCTATACGTTTCAAGTAATGCAAGTTCTTTGCTCAATTAATTGAGACATTTCAAAAGCATCGAAATCACTTTTAGCGTCTCACAAAACCAAGCGTAACTCAAGCACTAATGAATATTTTAACGTAAATTTTCACATAGATGTCTAGGACAGTGGCAACAACGTAAAAAAGAAAAGAAAAAAAAAATTGAAATACCTTATGCCCGGGAAGTTTAAATTGAAATCTGGTTTTTACTTTTGAACTTACTTTTTTTCTGGTCTTTCTTTTTTTTTTTTTTTACCTTGGTCTGCCTGAAATGCATAGAAACTGCAATGACCAATCCAGTACTTAAAGAACTTTTTGGAAATTGATAATGAAAATTCTTTATTATTTATCTTTATTTTAAGTAGAAGTGATTTATATTTTACGCAGAATTCCAATTATAATTCATTGTTGAAGTAAAAGTGTTTTTTAACGGTTGAGTGACTTGAAAAGTGAAAAATAATTTCAAAATATACGAATCGAAAGTGACCTTCACTGTGGAATCGTTATTGAGAATGTTTTGAGTTTTTTTGCAGTTTTTAATGAGATTTTTTCATCGTTAATTTTATGAGATTTTTTTTTTCATCGTTAACAATCTCATTACAATTTGCAATTTACCTAGTACGTAATTTTTTTTTTTTTTTTTTTTTTTTTAAATTTATCATGCAAGAGTGAACCTTGTTAGTTAGTATTGAGTAATATAAAACAAGCAATTTTAAATTTAAAAAAAAAAAAAAAGGAAAAAAAAAGATTGAAGGTTTCGCTTTCACGTTACCAATGGTTTCTTGATTGATAACCATCATGTTATTTAATGGAAAAATCTTTCTGAATCAAGTCTATATTAATGAAATACGCATTAGCATTTAATATACATCCATCATTATTGTTAGATAATTATTTGGTAATATTTTTTAACACTGTACGGGGTAAATGGGGACTAATGGCCGTGACTAGCTCTCTGGCGCTCATAGCACAAGTTTCGTGTTCGAGTCTCGGCGGTTCCATGGATGTTCGTAGTGGTTCGGAATGTACTTTTTCCCGGTCTAATGTGACTGTTGGACATAAGTCTGACAATCCTACCCTGTAAAAAGAAAACATCTCCTGCCTTGATATCTGCCAGTAAGCAGACAGTGTTGGTCCACCATATATATATATATATGTACACACACAGGCATAAATATCTACACAGTTATATATATTATACTTTATTTTTCGTGAAAAAAAAATTAAATTGTGTATATGAATTATAAATATTTTGTTTATAAAGATTTGAAATATTTAACATAATTTGGTCATAAAAAATTTTAATTTTATAAATCATATTTTCAGGATAGAAATTTTATAAAAGTTTTTACTTTTTTTTTCCCCCTTGTAAGTTGTACTTCATGTCATGAAAATACAAACTAGGCACTAACTTAAATATGTTTTCATTTTGAAACTTGTGTATTTAGAAAAAAGCGGTATTTATAGTACTCAATATAAACTTGAAAAAAAGGTTACACAGTAATTTTACTTTATTTTGTTTATTTGTAAAACTAATTAAATTAGTTTTGCTACAAAAAATAATATATTTTAATAAATATTTAAATTAATATTAAATATTTATTGAATAATATAAAAATATCAATAAATAAAATACTATAAAAATTTAAAATTTTGCCACACTATCAACATGAGTGCAAATTAATTTAATTTAAAAGAAAAATGTATACAAGTATAATTTAAATATTGCTGACAAATATAACACAGCCTTTTTCTCTCTTCAATCGACTCAAACCGATGTCCCCGGAGTGGTCTTTTGAGTTTAGGGAGTAGCCAGAAGTAGCACGATGCTAAGTTAGGTGAATATGGTGGTTGTGGAACGTATGGGTTTCAGGTTTGACGAAAAAGTCATGAAGAATGAATGCAGTATCTCACAAAACCAATCGTAACTCAAACACTAATGAATATTTTGACGTAAAATTACACACAGATGTCAAGGACAGTGCCAACAAACTAAAAAGAAAAAAAAAAAAAAAATTGAAACACCATGTGCTCGGGAAATTTAAATTGAAAGTTGGTCTTAATTTTTGGACACAGTAGTACACAGACTATTTTAAATTTCTTTAATTAATAAGAATGAATATAAATTCTATAACAGTAATAGTTTCAAACAACATAAAAAAATAATAATAAATATAGTTATGAATATTTTACAGAGCACATTTTATTATAGTTTAAATAATGTAAAAATGATGTCAAAGCACCAACAAAATGTTTAATGTATCACATCCAAAACAATAAAAACAGTAACTCATTTTTTTTTTTTTTGCAACCGCGGCTTGATGTTTGGGAACATTATCCCAACGGCAATTAAAAGCCCATTTCTTTGTATTTTCGACGACAAATCAAAAAATTTGCAACACAGATGGGCAAAAATAAAAGAACAGCGAAAACCACGAGACGATATCATCTTTCTAAAATATCACTCCACTGCATAATTAGAGCCGAGATTTGAATGAAAAATTTCGGCATTAAAATTCTATAAATATGAAACGAACTACTCACAGAAAACATGGTTGGCACTTTGCCAAAAAATTTTTCTCCAGTGTAGTATCTCTCTGGCTAAAATTCGCACAATAAAAATGAAAATAAAAGAAGCGGTAATTACTTCGTGTAAAAAAAAGTGAAATTAAATACTTCTCTAAGAGAGAGAAAACCGTTTTGATTACGTTACATTTAAAACAGTAGTTGTAAGATAAGTTGTGCATTTAATTTATCCCTTTTAACTTTTTATTAGAATAGTTTTCGTGGTTTATTGTCATTTATTTATTGTATCGAATTTCGTAAATGAGTTGTTAAATTTTTTTATTGTTATCAAATCGAATTAAAACTACACAAATTATTTATATATTTTTAATTACATTTAAAATAAATGTAATAAAATTTTCATTGATTTAAAATCTACAGCTGTTGATTTAAAAATATGAAAAATTCATCTAGATCTTCATCTATATATATATATATGTTATATAATTTTCTTATTTATTTATTAATTATTGTTGTTTATTTACTTAAAAACTCGTGAAATAGAATACACAAACTCAAAAATAATATTTAGCGGCCGAATGACCAACTGGCTAACGCTCCGGGCCTTTGGTACCATAAGCTTCAGGTTCGAATCCTGGCGGTGGCATGGATGTTTGTTAGTGGTTCGGAATCCACATTAAACTGTAGTTCCAAGTCTAAATAACCCAAACTGTGCACAAAATGACAGTAGAGCGATAAACCAAAAATAATATTTAAAAATAGCTAATCACAATTATTAAATAAATATCAATGAAATAATATAGTCTTATTGATTAATTTATTTAATACGGTAGTTTTTTTTAGCATGCAGTTCAGTAGTCAATAGCACGCCTACCTATTGACAACTTTACTAATAGAAAAAAATGTGTTGAGTAAACTCTGATGATAGCTCTCTGGCGCTCAGTGCACAAGTTTCGGGTTCAAGTCTCGTCGGTTCCATGGATATATATGTGTATGTGCGTGTGTGTGTGTATATATATATATATATATAATGTGTGTGTGTATACAATATATATATAATATGTGTGGTGTATATATATAAATATTCAAGATATTAAATTATATATCTTGAATATTATAGTATATAAAATATGAAAATATTCCAATGGTTTCCATTTTTGGAATCAGGAAATCATTTTTTAATAAATTTTTCCTCACTCCCTTTTCAGCTTTGTTTAATAACACGAAATGGAATATACAGCTGCGTTTCTGTGTATCATTCCCGCCACTCGTGTAGCATCCCCCCTACCCCACGTGCTATTAGAGGTTCCTTTTACAATATTGATGTTAGCTATTCAGACCCTGCCCACTCCCCCTCTGCACTCTGGTGAAAGCACATTGCTGTTGATTATCCGAGGGGACGGTTAATGGGAGCGCTTATGGGATATTACCCCTCACGAACTCAATAACGCGTCTCCGAATATTGCCTATCGTCTTTCTTTTGCGCCTCGTTTTTGCTGATAGGGCTGCGGGAAGACAGTTCTTCTTTAATAGTTTTGGTTTATGAAAAAATATTATCTCTATTTGAAATTGCTTTAAACAAATGTAATAATATTGTTTATTGGAAGGTTAAAACCATCGAGCCGTGAATTATTTTGCTAGAATTATTATAGGGGTAGGGTTGCCGTAGTAGGGTAGGTTTTCCAAGGATCAGGATGGTTATAGTCTTCCAGTAAGATTTCAGGTGTAATTACTTGTATTATATGTGAAATGGTTAAGAAAGGACTAGGCAGTGGATTCTTATTAGAATTATTATTATTATTATTAATTAATTAATTTTTTTGCACATTTTTAGGCTAATGGATCTAAATTTTAAATTGGATGCCGAATCACTATAAACATCAAGACATTTTCGGAAGTCGAACACGTAACCGAGCTCCAGACAAGCCATGATTGGACTTCTTTAAATATTATTAGTAACTTCTTAAAAATGATTTTATTTTAAAATTAACTAGAATTTATTTAGTACATCAATTCCTTCAATCCATATACGTACTGTAAATGCTTCAGTTATATATACCATTTACCGGATATATCAGTTATATATACACCATTTGTCGAATATATTGTCGTTTTGTCCATTTGTCGTTTAAACTGGCATAGTAACTGCAATAATATTATACCAACTTTAAACACACTTCTTTACATGCCATGATTAGTCAATTAAAATTGTAAGATAATAGAGAATTTTTGCATACTCTATTTTTTTCTCCCTAGCGCGCATGCTCATAGGAAATTGCGCATGCGTATCTGTAATAATGTTTCCTATGAGCATGCGCGCTAGGGAGTAAAAAATACTGTATTATAAAAATACGGTATGCAAAAACTTTCTAATATTTTATCGTTTAAGGCCTGAATGGCCGAGTGGCTAGTGCTCTGGCGCTCGGTACCACAGGTTTCGAGTTCTAGTCCCAGCAGTACCATAGATGTTTGTAGTGGTTCGGAATCCACTCTAAACTGTAGGTCCCAATCTAACATGATCGTAGAGCGTTGCGGGGGTAGTGTTACTCCGCGTCCGTAGCTGATCTTCAAGGTACACGCTCCTCCTGGGTTGTGATAAGTGAGTAACGTTGGTGCAGCACTTGCCATAAGGCATCGAAGACAATTGTCTAAGTGTTTGCAGCTGCATTAGGGGAAAAAACCCAGATATGTCAGTTATATGATTTGTCGAATATGACTGCAACCAGCTTTTAATAACACTTCTTTACAAACTGGCAATCACCACGCTTAGTCAATTAAAAATATAAAAAATTATAAAATAATGCGGTTCATATTATAATAAAATGTTCGTTAAAAAATTATGTACGGAAGCCGGAGATAATATCTGTATTGTTGTTCCCCATGACCCCAGACACAGTCATTACAAACTGCACACGGACACCCATCCCCCATGGACCATTTCTGCCCCCATGTTGTAACTAATGCAGTCCCCACAGTCACTCTGCAGGCAGACAATGTTTCGCGTGTAGTACGTGTCACGAGCGTCGTTAAAAAAAAAAAAAAAAAAAAGAAAATGGCAATCGAAATCCGCTCTCTCTCTCTGCCGGCAGGATGCACCTGCCACGCGACTGATAAACCGAGCGGGAAGGAAGTTGGAATAGTGCGTGTACTCACTCACTCACTTTCTTCTTCCCTTGGAAAGCCCGGATCGGAACTCGAAACCCATCTCCTCCGAACTCATCATTTCTGACGCGCATAAGTGTTTCAGGAAACAGCAGCAGCAGCACCTCTTGTCGTTAGATCGTATCTTCAGGGTGATTTGCTGGTTTGCAAGGGGTCGTGATTAAAGCTCCTCACCTTGACAGCTAGTCCCCATTTAGCAAATACTTTTGTGGGAACTGTTTTATCGAACATGCATACATAATCTGTTAGCTGTATTTCTTCTTTCTCTTCATTGGTGCCTTCTTTCTCTTCAGTGTCAATAGATTCAACTCTCAACAGTGCAACTTAAGGCAGACTACTTACTGGCAGATGCTAGCTTTATTTAGTTAATAATATTTTTTGATTATAATGGATTAACTTTTATTTATTTTAAGTCATTGTCATTCCATAATTGGGAGTTGTTGTTTCTTTTTTTTTTTTTTTTTTTTTTTTTTTTTACAATCTTCATCTTTTCAACTGGTTTGGGGTTGCATAGCCCTAGTTACGATTGTGGAGTAAAATATAATTTTGACGAGTTATATTTTAGTAGCAACACTTTACATTAAATTGTTATATGACCATCTTGATAAATTTAATAACCATTTTCATAATTTAAATGTCCATGCATGATGATTTGCTGATTTGCAATGGAGTCGTGATTCAAGCTCGCCTTGGCGTCATGACAGCTAGTCCCTATTTAACAAACACTTCTGTGGGAACTGCTATATCGAACATTCATACGTAATCTGTTGGCTGTATTTCTTTTACTTCTTTATTGGTGCAACAGCTTCTTGATGCTCCAAGGCCGTCTGCCTACTGCAGATGTTAGCTATAATTAGTTAACAATAATATTTAGGATTATAATGGATTTACTTTTATTTATCTTAAGTCATTGTAATTCCATAATTGGAATTTTTTTAACTTATAATTTTTTAAATATCTTCATCTTTTTAACTGGTTAGGGTTGGCTAGTTATGGAAATAAGATGTTGAAAAAAAGTAAAAAAAAAAAAGTGCAGAAGTATAATTTTGGCAAGTTATATTTTAGTGGTAATTTTATACCTTAAACGCCTTACATTAAATTAATAATAGTCATTTGACCATCTTGATAAATTTAATAACCATTTTTATAATTTAAAGTTCCATATACGAAGATAGGTGCCTTGGTTTGAAAGATACTGACGACTTCAATACAGCTGTACGGTAGAGGTAGTTTTGGGAATTCCTACATCTAGTATACATGAATTTGTAAATGTTGATTTAATTAAAACTATTGTGCTTTAATATTTTAAATATTTTTGCTAATTTCAACTATAGCTTAAAATTACTATTTCAAAACACGTCTGATGATTCATTTGACATCATAGTCTGATGATTTCGTTTGACATCATAGTCTGATGATTTCATTTGACATCATAGTCTGGTCAGTTCATATACAGTTTATTGCTAGAGATTCAGCTTCTGTATTCTTTCAATTAGGGTAGCTTCTGTGGTAGACGGATGGTGAATTGTCAAACTGTTTCATGGATGTTTGTCTGCTTTAAATTATTTATAACATACATGAGAAATTATTAGGCTAGAGAAGATATCCAGGAGAGCCCCAATTGTCTGATGGGAGGAATTTTAACTTACAGAAGTGATTTATTTCGCTTTACCAGTTTACCAATAAATAAGCGGATTACATAAATTGAATACTGCTGTATGTGGCTATTCATTGAAAAAAATTAAAGATAGGATTAAGGATTCTTCATGGTGATGTTTATTAATTTTTTGTGTCATTATATATAAACGAGCATATAAACTTGATTTACGTCTAGGACAAAAGAACGAATGGGGCCTGAATGGCCGAGTGTCTAGCGCTCTGGCGCTCGGTGCCACATGTTTCGGGTTCGAGTCCCGGCAGTGCCATGGATGTTTGTAATGGTTCGGAATCCACTTTAAGCCGTAGGTCCCAGTCTCCTATGACTGTAAGAGCGTCACGGAGCAGAAGTCAGACTTCTACCTACGGGTGCTCCATCAGAACAGAAGCTGCACCCATCCTCCCATGAAGGACACGACGACGACAACAACAACAAAAGAGCGAATACTCTATACTTTTAATATAACAATTTAATAATAATAATAAAATTTATGAAGTATGGCTTTTAAATTTTATGTGATACAAATAAATAATCTATATTTGCATTAGTCCTTGTATCATTGTTAAGAAAGTATCAGTATCAAACACCTTTTTATAAAATAATTAGTACAGACATCTAAAGCATCCTAGATTATTTGTTGTTGAATGTTATTTGATGTTCATCTCGTAGTGGGATGCTATTATAAATTCGTTCAATGCCGAATCCTTGCATTAGTACAGTGGATTATTAATTGTGAGCAAGCAGCTCGCAGTTGGGTAGTATCATCAATCGAGATTAATGTTATATTTACATAATACCAATCATTCTGATCTAGCTTGAAAGACGTTTTAAAATAAAATATGCGTTTCGTGAGACATTACAGTTCCCCTTCGTTGTCTGGGACTGTAGTAACTCACAAATGTGTTTAAATCTGAACTAACTCGCATCTCTTTAAAATTCTACAGCTGCTTAGCGTAATGACTTCTGGATGACTGAAGCTGGGGGATTCCGTATGATAGATGGTCCTAATGATTGCACGGTGGTTGAATGTTCAAGTTGAAGATTACAACCATCAGTTTACCATGGTTGGGTTCAAAGATATTTTGCACTCGTCTTTTCTATGATGTTGTGAAAGGTTTAAATTGTAGTTTTGTTTCGCTAATTTGTAGAATGGCGTTTCAATTGATGCAATTCAAGTCTCTGAACAGCCTTTGTTATAAAGAAACAGGACCATAGCTTACCATGGTTGGGTTCAAAGATATTTTGCACTCGTCTTTTCTATGATGCTGTTAAGGTTTAAATTGTAGTTTTGTTTCTCTAATTTGTAGACTATCATTTCAATTGATGCAATGAAAATCTCTGAACAGCCTTTGTTAGAAAGATACATGATCATAGTTTACCATGGTTTAACCAACCATCAGTTTACCATGGCTGGATTCTGAGATATTTTGCACTCGTCTTTTCTATGGTGCTGTTAAGGTTTAAATTGTAGTTTTGTTTCGGTAATTTGTAGAACATCTTTTCCATTTATTGAAATTCAAGTCTCTGAGCAGCCTTTGTTAGAAAGATACATGGATTTTTATATTCGATATAATTTCAATATTTTATTGTTGAATTAGGATACTGAATTTGGTTAATTCTTTACTGTTTTGGTTACTTTCTTTTTTGTTAATGGAAAAAAAAAAATTTATTATCTTAAATTTGAATGATTTTTTCAAAATTTATTGATTCTATGGTAAATCTTAAACTTTTATATTAACTTGATTTCGTATCTGAGCAGCCTTTGTTAGAAAGATACATGGCTTTTAAAGATACACTATATTCTATATAATTTAATTTTTTTTATTGTTGAATTAGAATTAATTAACTGAATTTGGTTAATTTTATTTTTGTTACTGAAAAAAAAAATGGGATCTAAAATTTTATATTAATTTTAATAGTACCTTAAAAATTATGTTATTACTAATTAAATAATTTACTACATAGTTTTAATTATTATGTGTCACGTTTTTTAAAATTTTTGTTATTGAAACTGAAGATTTAATATTAGACGTTGAATTTAAATATTTTACCAATCAAATTTTGAAAATATTCACTAATTTTATACTAAATTAAAGTATGTATATTTGAAATACTTAATAGAAACATAATTAAAAAAATTCTTCGTATTATAATGTTACATTTACATCTTATGTTATAATTACATCGTATTATTATGCTACATTCACAACGTATGCTATAATTACATCATATTATAATGTTGCATGTGCATATGTTATAATTACATCGTATTAGAATATTTCTTTTTTAATTAATTTTAATAAAAAAGAATAAAAATATTGAATATAAATTTGTTATTGTTAAAGAATATATAATTGTTTTTATTTGTTATTTGTTGTTGAATATATATTTGTTATTGTTGAAGAATCAAACTGAATAATAAATATACATTTTGTTATATAAATTACAATTATCAGTACGTAACAGAATAAACCCAGTAGAATTTATTTCTGATATACAAATATATGGTGTGAAATACATGTGCACAATATTTTCCATTGTGAGTGACATCACATTATAACTAGTGTGCTTTGGAATTTTATAACCTAAACAATAACTTCCCCAAAAAGCGCAACATTCCTTCTTTTACAATGGGAGAGATATACGACTTCCAATTGAACACAGCTGATCGCGTGGTTGGATTACTACTTTCCTTTGTAATTTTCAATGCCATCCATAACTTGACAATGGGTGACAGGATTTTTAGCCAAGTTTGGGTGAAAACCGCCTGTACTACCTAACTACTTTTGCCACCACACTCGCATGAGATATGGCTGTGGTTATGATGGAACCCTTCTTCCAGTAAAAAAAAAAAAAAAAAAATGGAATGTTTTATTTGTTTACAGAGGTAACAGTGACATTTTTCTTTTTCTTTTCTGTTTTTTCAGTTCGATTGTTTAGCACGGAAGAATTCGAAGAGAGGCCTTGAAATTGCCGTTTTGAGAGATATGTCCTTGGAGACATGTGCATTCCAGGAATGCACCATTTCTTTGGCGCAGATGTTATTTTTTGCCTCTGTTTTCGAATGTGGGAGAATGATGATTTTAGCATTTTTTTTTCTTTTCTTTTCTTTTTTTTTTTCTTTTTCCTGCAGATGGTGGTGCGCAAGCTTTTTGTTTTCAAGAGTTTTGATTGAAAGGTTTGGTGGATTGAATTTCAGCGTGGGAGATGTGGTGACAGGCGCGTGTTTTGTGTATGTTTATAATAATTTGACTGATTTTTCTACATGAATTCTATTTTTTTTTTTTATGTGACGTTTGCTTTTATTCAACGGCCGCATCATTAGCTAGTTGTTCTTTTAAACTGCGTAAATTCAGCTCAGGAACTAAGTCGAATCGTAACTCCCATGTCTGTGCTGGAGTAGGTCACGATAAATCTATTAACTTGTATACATTAGAATGATGATTGGAAGATACAAACCTGCTAAATGATTCCATCAATCTTGTTTATGTCAGAATAAGGAGTTTAATCTCTTTGAGGTAATCACAACCTTTCTTCAGATTCTTAGACTTGGTGTAAATGCTGCTGTCGACCAAATGAAATAAGAAACAACAATACAACATATCTTTCATAATTAATCTGACTTGAGTTCAAGTAATTAATTTTTACAATTATATTTTTTCTTCATTGGGCACATATTTAAAGTAGCTAAATTAAAAATTACTTACTTTAAATGTTAATATTTGCATCATATATTTATTTAAATTTCTTAAAAAATGCGCGAGAAGATTTTGTTAATTTGTTTAATTTTATAATAAACAAAAAGTAATTTATCAAGTTGTGATTTATACTTTGTTAAGTTTTTTACAGTTTTTTTTTATCTCTAATATAATATTGTTTATATAATATTCATAATTATTTGTTACGCTAAAAAAAATCTGCTTAGTCAACATTTCAAAATAGTGTGCCTCCCACACAAATTCAATGGAAGAAACTTTAAGATTGTATAATAAAAATTTCATGTCCTCTCCATAATTGACATCTAACTCTTTTAGTGGCTACATTTGTATGTTAATATCTCGCATATCGTTAAGCAATGCAGCTGATTCTTTCTTGATTTACTACAGTGAGTCGCCTGCGAGTCATATGATTCTTACATAACCCGCTACGAAAGAGCCGGCTTGGAAGACAATCAATGAACCAACGACTTCCATTCTTTGTCTATATTACTCAGCGGAATTGACGTTTGTTGTCATTTTCTCCCCGTAATATTCTTTTTTTTTTTTTTTTTCTTCTTCTGTTCCAGTAGCGAACTTCTAGGAGGGTGTAGGGAGGGAGAGAACTTGCAAAACCTGTCTCTAGTCTTGATGAAAGTGAAAATCTCTTCTGTCGCAACTGATTTTCCCGCCACACCATCGTTTTGGAATAATGATTTCGCGAAGGATGTTGCGCTAACTTCCAAAAATTCAGATTCAGTGTCACCCAAACTCGTAAATAACGCGTGGTCCAGTAGGTCTTTTTCAAAAAACCCGATCTTGGTTAAACGCTAACTGATTGTTGATAGGTAGCTAAGTCAACCGTTTGGAGTCTGACAATGATGTTTATGCGTTTGACGTACATAATCACACGTATGTTTGTTAATCAATGACATTTTTATTTCGTTTTCGTACGTCGTGTGCGCGTTTGTGAAGGTTACAGTTGTTGCTGATTTTGCAACTGATTTTCCCGCCACACCATCGTTTTGGAATAATGATTTCGCGTAGGATGTTGCGCTAACTTTTCAAAAATTCAAATTCAATGTCACCCAAAACTCGTAAACAACGCGTGGTCCAGTGGATCTTTTTGAAAAAAATCCAATCATGGTATGGTTAAACGTTAACCGATTGTTGATAGATATCCATTCAGTTGGTTTAAGTCCGACAATGATGTTTATGCGTTAGACGTACATAATCACTCGTATGTTTGTTAATCAATGGCATTTTTATTTCGTTTTCGTATGTCGTGTGCGCGTTTGTGAAGGTTACAGTTGTTGCTGAAAGAATGTGATTGCGAGAAACTCGCCGTAGCGGGGATTAAGTCCGGTTGGATTGTAATTATACGTTTCGCTGCATTGCGGTTGTTTTTTGAAATTATCCAATTAGTTATTGTGTGTGATTCGCCTGTCAAGAAAATGGATGCGATTGTTTAAAATGTAATCTTACCGCGTAATAGAAACTTCCAGATTTTATCTGTTGTTATCGCAATGGCTTGATTGTTTATGTACATTGTAAGGTTAATTTGTAGATTTTGTATACCTTTTTTCCTTGATGCTGGATACGTGAACTTGAGGTGATTTGTCAATTGTACAAATATTTGTAGTATATACAGCGTTACTTGGAATGCATCACTGGGTTTGCTATACTATATCCAGGAAGGAAGAAACAAGGAGTGATGTATGTGTTTTCGTAAGTTCATTGTATGGAAAAGATGTGTTAATCAATTTGTGTTGTACATGGGGGAAAAAGCTAGGATTACATTCACTGAGCTAGCCCAACGATTACGAAGAATGGTACCAAAGATCGTGTTTAACATTTTAAGAGTGCCCAGATGGCCAATTGGCTTGTGCTGTGGCCTTTGGTATCATAAATTTCGATCCTGACTTCGGCATGGATGTTTGTGAGTGGTTCGGAATCCACGTTAAACAGTTTGTCCCAATATAATTAGCCCAAAGCGTACAAAAATAGACTTTAGAGCGGCAAACTAAATTTCAAATTATTAACGGCCAGATGGCCAATTAGCTAGCGCTCTGACCTTCGGTACCACGGGCTTCAGAGCGACAAGCCAAACTAAATCATTTTAAAAAGCATAATTTTTCTTAAGAAAGAGCCATGGCCAACTTCCGACGAATCTGCAATTGACAGATCTCTATAATATAGTAATAATACGTAATTTATTGAGAAAAATTCCTTTGAACTTCAAAATAAAATATCAGTAAAAGAGTTTTAAATACGCACTTAAACTGAGCATTATTATTTTTTTCATATATATATATCCCAATGTACTACCTTAAATTTGTGTTTATTCAGACAAAAACAGCTTTCTGATAAAATCCATGCATAATCATAAATTATCCCTATTTTATCTGTAAATTTTTTATAATAAAGGTTCATTAACGAACGCTATTACACAATATTTTTTTTTTAATCCGAAAATTTATCGTTCATTTTAATTGTTATTGTATTCTCATATCATAATTGCCGTTTTCTCAATTTTCACTAGAGCGCAATTAAACCAAAAATATCCTTTTGAAAAATATACCATTATTAAGATTATTTATTACTAGATATGAGAATACCCATCAATTCCTATGTCTGGCTCGTTAAATAATGGCCTGCCTTTATCTCGCCAGTTCCCCCGTTTCCATAGTAACGAGCCAACTTCCTAGAATTCTGTCTCATCTTTATTGTTATATTTTTTTTTTTGCCCCTATAGGATATAGTTTGGATGATTTACGTAATAATATAAATATTATGCTTATGATAAAATAAAAAATAAAAAAATGTATTAACTAGCATTTGAAAAGCTATTGTCTACTATTTTTAGTTAGTAAATTATATTTTTATAAGTTTGAATTTATAAACATTATATAGTCATTATTTTGAGGGATGGTGTTTGTTACGGTTACATGATTTTCTTCTGTAAAGGTTTACTTTATTTTTTTCTTGCTTTAGTATTGTGCGTTATATTGTTTGTGTGTGTGTTCGTATTATGAATTCCAACTATAAATGCCTGATTATTTATTTAAGGTCAGCAAGAATAAGAATTTACTCCCCGAGGTAATAGTGGAGATTATTGATTGATGATGAAACACAAGGATTTTACACAAAGATATTTATTTAAGATAATTTATCTGTAAATGTTTTTTCATATTTCTTAGAAATGTTTTTACAAGAGGTTATTGATCAGGTTTAGTTAAGTAAGCACTAATTATTAGATATATATATATATGTTTGTGTGTGTGTGTATATGCGTATGTTTATATGTATATGTATGTTTGTGTGTGTATATATATATATATATGTGTGTGTGTGTGTGTACGTGTATATATATATATATATATATATGTGCGTGTGTGTATACATGTATATATATATATAATGTGTGTGTGTGTGTGTGCATGTATACGTGTATACATCTATTAGTGATTTCGAAACTTATATAGAAAATCACGTCATAATTCTTACGTATTTCATTCGTATTTAGTTTGTTTTAAATTAAAATATATATTAATTTCAGACATTATAAAGAGCTTTGATTCTCTTTATGGTTAAAAATAGTGTCATTATTTGAGGATATATGGAATCATGAAGTTGAGAGGAAACCTCAACATTTCTGCTTAGATGTGAAATCCGAAAAAGATTTTTAGAACATTCCCTATCTTCAACTGCACGTGCTTTATCATAATTCCGTAGACAAAGTAGCCCGTGTGTCTTGGGCATGTTATAGTGTGCTGCTACCTACCATACGCTATCCTGAAATAGAAATTAGTGTTTATTTTGGCTTCCTGGGTTTATTCTGTTTATATCTTTATCCTAATGGGGTTTTATTTGTGGTTTTTCTCCTTTAACACATGTTATTATTTTTTTTGCTTTCTCCGTCTTCGACTCCGTAACACTGAATACACCATCTGTGGTAGAAAAAACAGTCGTCATACTTAGTTTAGTACAAATATCCGGTGGAACCTTTCAGAGCTCAAGCTATTATTGTCCTTTTGTTGTCCTGGATTTCTTTTTCGTTTTTTAACCCAGCCTCTTCGGTGGCTGGTGAAAATTTGTCCAATTCAGAACTGGTTCTTCATTGTTTTTTTTTTTTTTTTTTTTTTTTTTTGTACTATTATTCGTTTTGAATTGTCTTTTTGATATGTGATAAGACGTTGAAGTTTTTATTGTTCAATTAATAGCATATCAAGTGGCTTTCCACGGTAAGTTGGAGAATTTAAGAGGGTAATTATTTAGGTTGTGTTTTGTTCGTTTTCAAGCCACCAGTGTTGCTTTTTAAAATTTCTTTCAATTTGATGGTAGGTATCAGTACAGTTTAGAGATGGATATTTTCTTCTTGTTGGACATTTATTGTTGACAGTGACTTAGAATGCAGTTGAAATTTTAATATTCTTTATTTTTTGCCATAAACTGAATGCAGTCTCGAGTTTTGTTTGTTTTCTATAACTATTCCAAAAAATGCACCATTCCCACTGAATGCACCATCCGTGGTAGGAAAAAAAGTCATACTTAGTTTAGTACAAATATCCGGTGGAACCTTTCACAGCTCAAGCTATTATTGTCCTTTGTCCTGAATTTTTTTTTTTCGGTTTTAACACAGCCGCTTCGGTGGATGGTGAAAATTTTTCAATTTAGAACTGGTTCTCCATTGTTAACTTTTTTTCTTGTACTATTATTTGTTTTGAATTGTCTTATTGATATGTGATAAGACTTTGGAAGTTTTTATTGTTCAATTAACAGCAATATTAAGTGACTTTCACGGTAAGTTGGAGAATTTAAGAGGGTTAATTATTTAGGTTGTATTTTGTTCCTTTTCAAGACACCTTCTACCACCTTCTTTCTTCACCACTTCTTTTAAAACTTCTTTTCATTTAACGGTAGGTATCAGTACAGTTTAGAGATGGATATTTTCTTCTTGTTGGACATTTATTGTTGACAGTTGTAGCAGTAACTTAGAATGCAGTTAAAATTTTAATATACGTTATTTTTTGCCATAAATTGAATGCAGTTAAAATTTTAATATACGTTATTTTTTGCCATAAATTGAATGCAGTCTCCAGTTTGTTTGTTTTCTATAGTTATTCAAAAAAAATTCTTTTTGGTTTTGTAGACATAAATCGCTAATTGCAGTTTAAACTACACTTGATCTAAATCTTTACTGTCTACACTGTCTTTTATTTAAAGAGCTAATATATATTTAGTCATGTTTAAAATGCTATCTTTTTTTTAAACATATAACACATTAAATGTTTCAAGAAGGGGAGGTTTGGTTTGTCGAACTTAAGTCATACTTTAGTACAAATATCCGGTGGAAACCTTTCAGAGCTCAAGCTATTATTGTCCTTTTTTGTACTGGATTTCTTTTTCGTTTTTAACCCAGCTGGTGAAAATTTGTCCATTCAGAACTGGTTCTTCATTGTTAAACTTTTTTTGTTTGTTTGTACTATTCTTCGTTTGAATTGTCTTTTGATATGTGATAAGACGTTGGAAGTTTTTATTGTTCAATTAACAGCAATATCAAGTGACTTTCACGGTAAGTTGGAGAATTTAAGAGGGTAATTATTTAGGTTGTGTTTTGTTCGTTTTCAAACCACGGGTACTGCTTTTTAAAATTTCTTTCAATTTAATGGTAGGTATCAGTACAGTTTAGGCTGAATTTCTTCTTGTTGACATTTATTGTTGATAGTAGCTTAGAATGCAGTTAAAATTTTAATATACGTTATTTTTTTACTATAAACTGAATGCAGTATAGAGTTTATTTTCTATAGTTATTCCAAAAAATTCTTTTTGGTTTTGTAGACAGAAATCGCTAATTGCAGTTTAAACTACACTTGATACAAATCTTGTCTCGCATTTAAAGGGCTAATTTATGTTTAGTCATGTTTTAAATGCTGTCTTCTTTTTTTCAACATATAATACATTAAATGTTTCAAGAAGGGGAGATTTGATGTAGATTGTCACTCTACTTTTATCACTCTACTGTTGTGTTGTCTTTTTGTATAGTACTAGTATTGCGTAGTATTATTGTAGTAGTCTATCACTCTACTTTTGTGTACATTTTGGGCTAATTAGACCGCGACCTATGGTTTAACATGGGATTCGAACCATTAACAAACGTCCATTCACCGTCGAATCTGAAGTTAAAGTTGTGATACATGTAAAGTAGTTGTTGTAAAGTTGTGGCCAGTGGCCCGAACGGTAGCCAATAGCCATCAGGCCGCCAAAAATGGGAGAGAAAAACCATTTTTGAAGCATTTATGTTAAAATTTAATTTTTTTTTTCCATTGACAACATAATTTTAGTCAAAAGGTTTCATTTCTAAACTGTACTGATCTCTTTATCATTAAATTATAATAAATGTTCGTTAACATTAGTGACAGGAAGAGAAAACTACATTCAAACTGAATAATTACCTTCTTTAATACTTTGTTTATGCCAATTAATCTAATGGGGATTCTATACAAATTCCTCAGCATGTTTAGTAATAACGAAAAAATATCATGCAAAAGAACAAAAGAATTATATCTGTCGTATTTGGCAGTATCAAACAGTAGGACAATTTCATTCACGAACCAACTTGCATTCAAATTGCCATGAACACCATCATGCACCATTGTGCCTTGCCGATGTGGGACAACCTTTTAATTTCCACCTTTGTAAATACTGCAGTTTCGTTAATCCTTTGGTGTCGAGAGAGAAGATCGCCCTTGTCCCCAATTCCTGTGCCTTCTGTTAATTCTCTGTTGGAGAGAACAAACAGAGTGTGAGTTGCGTGGGAGTCTTCGGGGGCGACGTCTATTGAGGGTTGGAAGGACTCTGAAAGGTGACAGGTGCACACCAGACCTTGAAAGAATAGGAAGGGCTTCCGCAGTTAGACAATAGGACGAGGAAGTGGATTTCTGCAGAGGAAACTCCTGCTAAAGGGATTTTTGTAAGTTGGTAATGATATTGATCAACGCTTTTCTCTCAAAGTTCACAGTTATGTGTTAGAATCTGTTTTGCTTCACTTTGGTTTGGTAATGATACAATTTCTTGCATTGAAACAATCTGATTTAGATAATTTGTGAATATGGTAGTTTGGTGTTATGGTTGGTGATGTTATGGTAGTTTGTGTTGATTTACGTATTTAGTGACATTTATATGCTGGTATTTGGTACGTCTCTTTGTTTTGGTAATTATACAATTTCTTACATTGAAACATATACACTTTCTTACATTGATTTAGATAATTTGTGCATATGGTAGTATGGTGTTATGTTAGGTGATCTTATGGTAGTTTGTGTAGATTTACGTATTTGGTGACGTTTGTATGTTGGTATTTGGTACGTCTCTTTGCTTTGGTAATTATACAATTTCTTACACTGAAACATTCTGATTTAGATACTTTATGCATATGGTAGCATATGGTAATTTATGCATATGGTAATGCGGTGTTATGTTAGGTGATGCTATGATAGTTTGTTGTTCTCTGGTGTTAATCATTATACTTATTTTGATAATAGCATTTATTCACCTTTTAAATTAAGGGTTATGTGTTATAATTTGTATATAAATTATATATTTCTGGATATCAAATTTATGGCATAAAATTTCAATGGGCATTGACCTAAAGCAACGCTTCTCAAACATCAAGATAAAAGTGTGTGGCTGCTACGCAGCCAAAGTACTTTGTTTAAACCACCCAAAACTCTTTATAATTTGTTTTGTTTCACGTTATTTTTTCAATTATGTACTATGTTTTATTAAAACTCTATGATTTAAATATTCAGATTTTTGTTAGTTAATTTCTCAAAAGGGCCGAGTGATTAACGCTCGGTACCACAAGTTTCGGGTCCGAGTCCCAGCGGTGCCATAGATGCTTGTAGTGGTTCGGAATCCACTTTAAAGCGTAGGTCACGACCTAACATGACAGAGCGACAAACCAGGTGATTAGGTGTAGGACTAACAAACCTATCCAGTAAAAAGAAACAAAAGTCTCATATTTCGAAATCTGCCAGTAGGTAGAAGGCCTTGACCCATCATGGACTGTTGAGCCAAATATGATGATGATAATGATGAGGAATTTCTAAACAAGTATACATGCATTTTTTTGTATGAATTGACGATGCGTGAGATTCTGTCTAATCTTTAGTCTACGATTTATTTTTGTTAATATGATATTTTATTTAAAATTACAATTTTAAACTATCATCTTTAATGCTTAATGTTAAGTAAATAACACTACACGGATCAGTTGATCCACTTGATGAACTTAGCGTTAATGATAATGGTAATGTTTCCTAAGTTTTTCCATGAATTGTTGATGCTTGAGTTATTTTGAGGAATTCTAACAAATTTAATGATTGTTAAAGTTATGATTTAATTTAACAATTAATATGCTTTATTTTATTTTTTATCATGAAATTGAAATGAAGTAGATACATTTAAATAATGTAATTAATAAATATTAATATTAATATTATATTAATAAATAATTAGCTTTAATGATAATGGTAATGTTTTCTCAGCTTTTCATTGAAATGATGCTTGAGGTATTTTGACGAATTCTAATAAATGTAATGATTGTTAAAATTATGATTTAATATAATTATACAATTAATATGTTTTATTTTATTTTTATTCATCAAAATTGAAATTAGTATTTAAATTATAGCTTGTTTATTTGAATTAATTTTGTTTAATTTTCTATTTTATTTATACTTTATTAAATACAAAACGTTTTTATTTTTATTTTGGGTTAAAACTTCACAAAAATAATTCGGTTAAAATATTGAATAAAAACCGTTGAGCTTGTGTATCTTAAAATCGCAGAATATTGGTGCATTTATTTACAATTTTTTAGAAGAAATTGCGATTTATGTCAGAAAATAAATATCAGTCATTTTTTATTTTTATTGAAAAATAAAACAATAGGATTTTTGAACAATTTAGAAATAAATTTTATGTACTTTAAAAGAAATCGGTCGTTCTTTCGATTGTTTATTCTCTTCCTTTTTCCGCATTTTATGATTTATGTATTTTTTCCGCAAAATTTTTTTTTTTAAAAATTGTTAATGCAACTTTCAAGGGGATAGAGTCAGTTCAACCACATTTTCGTGCATAATGCTCTTTATTCTTTTGGTTGTAACTCAAAAATATAGAAGAATAATGATTCTGAAAGAATATTTTTTTTATTTTTCTGTTTTTAGAACTGTACCTAAACAAAGTGGCTTTCATGTTATATTGAATAATGCGTAAAAAGATAAATATTTATTTAGCTAAGCTTTTCAATTTTTCCGTTTTTAAATTGTTCTTTAAATTTATTATTATATTACGTATGTTTATTTGTTCAATATAATAAACAAACGTAATATAATAATAGATTTAATAATATAATTTTTAGTAATTAATTTAGTAATATGATTTTATTATTTATTATAATAATTAATAATTTTCTTAATTGCTTAACAAAATTTCCGCTTACTTTTGATTTCCGCAAATAATGTTAATTTCATTTCTATTAATATTTCTATTTTTGGCATATTTCATTCGTTAAATATTCTATGTGTAATAAATTTATAAAATGTATACGTAATGTAGTATGCAGATTGGGCAAACAGATTATAACTGGGTGTGATTGTGGTTAGGTTGAAGAATTCACAGCTTTATTTGCACACTCACAGACACCAATCACATAAAATATTTAACACATTTTAAGATATGTAATTATAGATTCATGGAAGGATTCCACTTCTAGGCCGAAAGCCCGATACTCGGCTACGCGCAAGATGCGCGAAATATACTTACTCTCCGGGTGAGAGTCTGTAGGCCAACTAATATGTAGAGTTGCGTTAAATATATTTCTTCTTGGGATGAGAAACTATAAACTAAACGTTTCTCAGCGGGAAAGCAGTTTGTACTGTATTTCCCGTCGGGTGAGAGTCTCGAGGCCAACTCATCATTTCTCCTAAACACACAGGAGGTGCTTTTGCTAGTGTGTGGAAATAAGCATGGTTACACTTACATGAATCATTCAATAAATATTGGAGAAAATTAAATTTGGATTTCATAAGAAAACTTTGATTTATTCATTTGTGAATTTCTCAATATATTTTTTGTGCGATTCAAAGTTATTTTTAATTGATAAATAATTTTTCAGATAATTTTTTTTTTTAACTTTTACTGTGTGCCCAAATATAATTTACATTTTCATATATATTTTTCCTAATAAAATTTACCAAATCTAGTAACGCTTTATTTTACTCAGCGCCGGGTCCTATCTTCTTTAATATAAAATAAAAGCATTATCATACTTTATACCTTGACGTTCATAAGAACTAAAGTAATTTACATTTTAAAAATCATAAAATATGCGTACAATATAGAGCACACGAGTTTCATTCACATTTGATTCTCAGTGTGGCGTGTGTTGCAGTCATTGCTTTGAAAAATGAATGCGGAAGGCTGTCACTAAGTATCTCTCATCAAGTGCCGGGAGTTTCTTAAGTATTCCTTCCTGGCGGATGCAAATGCGGGCTGTTACCCCCTGAAAGCTTCCTCCCCCGATGTCATTATATCTCCCCCCTTCCCAGTTGCGTTGACACGTTGCAGGGGTGTTTCCTCAATAAAGTTGTTAACATGTTGGCCGGTTTCATATGCTACATGCTGAAAGGCGCGTATTTGGGGAAAACATTTCAAACGTTATTTTATTAGAGAGTCTAGCGGATATCGACCTGGGTTTCCAATCTGAGAAAGCGCAGGTGGACTCCCCGATAACAGATACTTAACTGCATGGTTCCGTAATCATGTCAAAAATAAATAATAAATCCATAAGCTGGAAAATCTTTAAAATTTTTCCGACGAACTGCCTTGAGGATGTTTGTTTCAAATTGATGTAGAACAACAATATAAATGCGCCCGACTCATGGCTTAGTGTCTGCTGCGAGTGAGCATTAGAGCTAAGGTTCAATCTGCTGGCGGCTTTGTTGTAAACACTATTTCAAAAATGAGGAGACTAGATGGCGCACGTGGTGTTCAGCATCTTGCCTTATTAGTCCTACTTGGTGGGAGTTTTCTAGGTTTTCCCAATACGATAAGCAAATGCGGGGTAGTTCCCCCTGGTAGTAATGTGAACCAGTTGTAGGTACTGTTTGAAAAACTAGGTGACTCAATGGCGTTTGTAATATTCAGCATCTTGCCTCGTTAGTCGGATTACCCGTGGGAGTTTTCCGGATTTATCTCCCATAAATTCGGGGGTAGTTGCCTAAAAGTTCTCCTTGTAGGCACTGCCCTCCTTCTTCATCGACACGTAGCCAAGTCAGACTTCTTTCTACAGGTTCTCCATCACAACAGAAGCTGCCCTTTTCCTCTCCATGCATAAGTAGACTACTCGTGGGATGTCCATCAAGAACTGCAGGACACCGAGGATAATAAATTCTATGTATAATGCCCTCTTGTACTCTGAGTAACGCTGAATCTTCTACATTTTTACTGTAATGATAAATTACCAATATTCCAGATATTTGAAAATCTTAACAATGTTTTATCAAAAAAATTAAATTAAAATTTTTTAAATATATCTTAACGTAACCTGGCCTTTTTATTTTATTTTACACACTTTACAAAAATAAAATGTATCTTGGCAGCTGCTGTGTTGTATAAGAAGAATTCCTTCTTGATATGTACGTGACGGCCAATTGAACTGTGCGATGTTCTTCAATGATTAAGAAGATGGAACGTGACTCTTCTATTTGGATGGTGTGGCGTGACAATAATTAAGCCCGTTCCGTTGTGTTCTTCTCACGGAAAAAACGAATCGTGATTCGTTCTTTGTTTACGGAAACAAAGCCACGATCATTATCTAATTCGTGAAATTAAGTCTGGAAACAATTATCCAGGTGCAATTATTTCAATCCGAAAGGATTTTGCAGATAGTTTGAGGACGGCATGTCAAAGGTAGCTTCAAACTAACCGTTTTGAACTGATTTCGGATGTTATTGATTGTAGAAGATACGTTAGATTATTACTCAGCGTAGACTACAGTCGATTCGTGACATGTATGAAAAGTATACGGAAGAATCTTGGTAGTTCTTTTTTTTTTTTTTAATTTTACCAATAAGGATAAAATAAATAACATTTTATATTTCAAGTATAATTTAAAAAAATTTTTTTTGTTGAACATCGGTGAGTTTTGTGTTCCATTTAACTGCGACCAGGAATGGCCCACTGATTTTTAGGGGTAAATGTACTGAATTTGTGTGGGTTTGGTTTGCCGTTCTACTGTCACTTTGTGCACACGAGGGTTAAACAGACCGGGACCTAGTTTAAAGTGGATTCCGAACCACTAACTAACATCTGTGCTACCGCCAGGATTCGAACCTGGAGTCTGTGGTACCAACTGCCAGAGCGCTAACCAATTGGCCATCACACGCACTGAATTTGTGTGAGTTATGGAAGAAATTTTGTTAAACCCACCAGTCAGCTAGACTATTGATTCGCAACGTTTTACATACATTGTCAAATTCGTCATCGAGTCGCCTCATTTCCGACAGCAGTGACTGCAACAGATACGATCCAGAAGATAAATACACAATAGATAGAACAGATAAATCCGATAGCGTACGGATTTAGTGAACGATTGAACTGTAAAATATTAACAATAATTTAGATGTATAAACTTATAATTTTTTTCTAATTTTATTCTTATGTCATTTGCGACTTGAACAGCAGGTATATGTAGCACGTTCAGCTTTATCCGAGTGTTATACTGCAGCCACCTTTTTCCATCCCGCTTTGGAATGAAAACCCGCAAGATTAGTATCTGACTATTGATTTGCGACGCTTTACATACACTGTCAAATTCATCATCGAGTCGCCTTATTTCTGGCATCAGTGATTGCAACTGATTCGAATATTCTCCGTCCCTTACACTATCGGACTTAATTAGGGATTGAACTTTAAAATATAAACAATAATTTAGGTATATAAGCACATTATTTTAAAATTTTATTCTTATACCATTCGGGGCTTGAAGGGCAGATATATAAAGCAGTTTCAGCATTTTCCGGGTGTTACACTGCAGCCACCTTTTTCCATCTCACTTTGGAATAAAAACCACTAAAGTTGGTATCTGGACAATTTGTTGTCGCCTTCGCTCTTCGAGGTCCATGCGGTCTGATGGCCAATTGGCTAGCGCTTTGGCCTTTGGTACCATAGGTCCCAGGTTCGAATCCTGGCTGTGGCATGGATGTTTGTTAGTGATTCGGAAACCACGTTAAACTGTAGGTGACGGTCTTATTAGTCCAAAATGATAGTAGACCCAAACCTAGCCCAACCAGTCGATCTCAACGAAAAACTTTCTGGCCTATAAGTTTATTGTAAATTTCCCTGATACAGAAACAAAAGCCTTTTGTTTGTTTTGTTAGAAATCGCATCGTGCTATCTGTCAGATCTTTCAAGGCTAAAAATATAAGCATAATTTAGATTATATCATTCATAATAATATAACATTTATATTTTTCTATTGCGTAATTAAACGAAGTTTCCTTGATAATCTTTTGCATAAAAATATATTTATTTTAATTAATTTGCATTCCCATAAGGAGTTTTAAGCAAATACAGTTTATTTTTCATCCAAACATATCATTGCTTTAAATATAGAGTACTTTAATTAAACCAATCTAGACGTAATACGAAAACACTTTAAATAAATTACTTTACGCTAATTAACTCAGTTGAGTTGTTAGCGGAGGATTTACGGCAAATCTAATATTTGGAATAAATTTAGTACTACATTTTTAACATTCTGCTATTAATTAAACTTAATTATACACTGAGACAGCTGCATATTATAAGCATCATTTATCTAATTAATATCGTTATCAATTTTATTTTTTGTAAAAATGTTTGGGAATATTTTAAATCTTCATTTTTGTAGAAATTTGAAATTCTGTTAAATAAGTATTTCAAAAATTAATTTGATTTATTATTTTAATATTGAGAATCATTGAAAAAATGGCTTATATCATTAACTTCCGAAAATCAATTCTATTCTTTAATAAAGATGAATTTAATTTTATATATTAAACTTGTAAGAGAAAATAATATTAGCAGTGAAATAAGAAGAGAAAATTAATAATAATAATAATAATAATAATAGAAAGCAAAAGAGAAAGTAATATTAGATCTGATAAAAGAAAAACTTTTGTATTAATATTAATTAAGTTTCACTTTCATGATAATCAATGAAGCTTATTAAACATTAATTATTATTACACTTTTTTTTGTAATATTTATTTTTGTATTGGGTTAAATTATGCTAATGGAACAAATCTTTTCAGACCGGGATTTAAGAGGAAATGTTATTTAGCGTGTAAGACAACGTGGGTTTTTTATTTCGATAGTGGTGAGCGTTACAGTCACTGATTTGAAAATTATTGTAGTTTTAGGGTTTATCGGATATGCATTACAAATATCTGTACCAGTAAAAAATGTCATTTATGAATTATTATAATATTGTATAGGTATTGTTATATGTTAGGGTCTCCAAATAAAGCACACATTTTTTATTATTATTATTTCCAATGGCAGATTATGAACAGTTACAGCAATAAAAAGAACAACGAAAATAAAAAAGAACAGAGAATACAACAAAACATGCTGAAGCAAAGTTCTTTAATCTAGCATATCTCAAGCCTCTCAATATCGCTCGGCGAGAAAAAGTCTTGCTCAGAGCAGGACAGTGAAGTAGATGCGTGGTGTCCATGGCCTCTCTAGAGCTGCATATAATTTTGAGTCTGTAAAGATGGTTTCGCAGGCAGTCGGTTGTCAAATTAGCCTCCATAATAGTAAAGACATCAATATCCCTTCTCACACAGAGTCAGCAAAAGCTCTGCGCGCTTGGATTGAGATAGTCCACCGTAATTCCACTGTAGGACTCGAAGAGTATCAAAGTGAGGGGAGGAAGACATTATGCTAAGTTGATCTTTTAGCCACTAAAAAGTGTTACCACGTGCACCACGGGGAGGTAGATCTACCGCGCACCCAATAAAGCACACATCTCCAGTGGAGTGTAAACACCAACTCTTTTATTCAAAACGAAGCACATTCTATCGATTTTCACATTTTTCGCTTGTTATAATAAATTCAGACGAAGAAGTTATAATTCCTCTGGATTATGGTTCCATTTCCATTTTTTATAATAAATAACGCTTTTGGGGTCATTTATATTCATGAGGCAATATATCATTATTACAGGATGTCGATCATTTAATAAAAAAAGCATATGAACTGATATGTGATACTACATTAATTTATTAAGTGTTTTATGTTTGGTTTGATTTTTATATTAACCTAGCCTAACAGTGATTAGTCAAGGAGATTTTATTCGTTAATATTTGTGGATAAAAATGATTTCTCACAGAAATATACTTTTAATCCAAACAGGCTTGCATATTTTAATGTGTATTGTTGTTACTAATCCCCCCCTGGTGCAGGAAAGCGTACACCAGGTCCAAGAGACCCGTCACAGACACCCTTAGCCCCCTGTCCATGACTAAGTATAATATGCATCTTCACTTTAGCGAAGAACCACAAGGGCTGAAGACTGACCAAACCTCAAGACAACGCTCTACGATCAACTAGACCGGGACCCATGGTTTAAAGTGTATTGCGAACCACTACAAACATCCATGGCACCGCCGGGATTTTAATGTATTATTTAACTAACAACCACAACTACTGTGCTTAACGCAGTTTTTAAAATGGAACATGTTTTTATGCAACAAATATCGTAAAAAAAAGAAAAAAATTTGTTTAGTCACGATTCTGTATGCAGGCTAGCATGTTATTAACAACATCTAATCTTCTAGTTTAGAATACAACAAAACACATTACATCAAGTATTTTTTTTTTGTTGTTGTTTTACATTTGCTACACATTACATCAAGTATTTTTAAATGTTTATTTTTTTTATTGAACTAAAGCTAGATCATGAAAACCGCATGATCCTTCAAAATATAAAATTCTTTAAAAAAAAATATTAATCATAATTGCAATCCCTGCTCTAAATAAAACCAACAAATGTGAAAAGAACCTGCCATTCACTTTTGCTTTATGACTTACCCGAACCCGTAACTGATGCTTGTCAACTGGTGACTAACCGATTCCAATTCGGACGCCTCACGAGTTGCAAGGGTGAAAGGCCGACTTCCTTTCCACCGTGGGTCACATGCGAGCAAACAAAAACTGGAACCGGCGTTTTGTTGCCTGCTGACACCGGCGCGTGATGTATGATTTAATTATCGCAGAAGGCGGCACCACCGTTCATACGTCAAGTGCTAAAAAGGGTGCTAGGGTAATGAAAACGAATACATCTTTTAGCGCTGCTTTTCTGACGCCGAACTGAATTATCGATGTCTGGCTTTCGGTTTCGTCCTAGGTGAGAATTAGATTTCCGATACCATAGATTCAAATGGATGGGGTTTGTTCTTCTGTGCCATCTTCTAATTGAATACTGAGTTTTAATCATATGATTGAAGGAGCTCATTACTGAATGCTTTAATCATTATGATTGAAGGTACTCACTGAAGAATATGAGGATGAGAGCTTATATCTGGTGGCATGAAAATAAATTCATTTTTTAACCGTTTTCTAATGCCGAACTTATGATTGAAGGGGGCTTATTATCGATCTCTGGCTTTCGATTTGGCGTAGGTGAAAAGAATTACCTGGTTTTCTAACCCCAATGCTTCGTTACATAGGATTCAAATGGATGGACATGCTCTTATGTGCCATCTTCTAATTGAATGCTCAGTATCTGAATGTTTTAATCATAGGATCGAAGGTACTCAAGAAGACACTGAAGATGGACAACCGTACTTGTTCAACTGACTGCTCATGGAATTGAGGAATTATAAATAAAGTTTCAGATGGCATGAAAACAAATTCATCTTTCTGACGCCGAACTGAATTATCGATGTCTGGCTTTCGGTTTAGACTTTGCAATAGGATAGGATAGACAATTGCACTTTTTCAATTGACTTTTCATGAAACTGAAGTTTCAGATGGCTTTAATCTATGGCATGAAAACGAACTCATCTTTTAACGTAGGTGACGATTAGATTTCCGATACTTAGATACAGATGGATGCACATGCTCTTGTGTGCCGTCTTCTAACTGAATACTGAGTATTTTAATGTTTTAATCATATATGAATTGAAGGTGCTCATTAAGATACTGAGGATAGTCAACTGTACTTTTTCAATTGACTGCTCATGAAACTGAGTATTTATAACTGAAGTTTCAGATGACATTAATCTATGGCATGAAAACGAATTCATCTTTTAACGTTGATTTTCTGACGCCAAAATGAATTATCGATGTCTAGCTTTCGGTTTGTTTTGTAAGTGAGAATTAGATTTCCAATACCATAGATTCAGATGGATGGGTTTGTTCTTCTGTTCTTTTTCCAATTGTATACACAATAGTATCTTGAATGTTTTATTCATATGATCGAAGGTGCTCATTACGATACTGAGGATGGAGTACGTAACTTTTTCAACTGACTGCTCATGAAACTGAGGATTTATAACTGAAGTGTCTGATGGCATTAATCTATGGCATGAAAATGAATTCATCTTATAACCCTGGTTTTCTGATGCCGAACTGAATGATCGATGTCTGGCTTTTGATTTGTCGCAGGTGACGATTAGATTTCTGATACCGATAGATTAGATGATTAGATTTCCGATATGGATGGACTTGCTCTTGTGTGCCAACTTCTAATTGAATACTCAGTATCTGAATGTTTTTATCATATGATTGAAGATGTTCATTAAGATACTGAGTATGGATTTTAAATGACTGGTCATCAAACTGAGAGGATTTTTAAGTGAAATTTCAGATGGCATTAATCTCATGTGGTATGTATTTTGCAAGGAGATCACATTATAAATGCATGCATTTATAATGTGATCACGGCATATGAATATACTCACCACGAAGAATATGGTATAGGAAGCACCACCTGATTTAAAATAATTCTCATTAATCGATTTATAAGTAATATAATCGATTTATAAGTATTAATCGTAAAGTTTTTTTTTTTTATCTTTTTTATTTGATTTAGAAGTGACTTTATTTTAGATGTATGACCATTTCTGATTATCGATATACATTTTTTTCATATCTATGATGCATGTAGTCTATAGTATGTTTACATCAAATTACTTACCAAGCAAACCATAACACAAGTGACTGCGGCAATGATATCAATTAAAAAAAAAGGTCCACGTTCTTACACACTAATAGTCTTCCACGTGGGAATTAAAGGAAAAACAGGTTTCCACTCATTGAAAACATCACTTTCGCTACCTGGTTTTCTCCCTTGATACTGTATCATAGATCCGAGTGTCATTACCATGGCCGACGGCATCCACCAAAGAGTGCAAACTCTCTCTCTCTCTCTCTGAAATCCGGTCTCAAGCGGTTGGATGTTTACACACATTCTTCAGCTGGAACGTGATTTCCACCACAAATACAACGTTCTCTAAATTCCACACTTTGACCCCTCTCCTATAAGACCTTCCTCCTCCATGTACCTTCGTTGCAGGGTTTCCATGGCAACAACCTGGACTGTTGATGGATAAAAAAATTATAATTCCATTCCGGAATTTTTACCGAGTCGGATATTTTTAATCGAATTCATTTCACCAACGCATTAGCGTTAATATTACCGTGTGAAAAGTCGAGATTAGCGTATTCATTAATATTTCGAAAAAAGTGATTCATGTTTTTTTTAAAGACTGATTTTTTTTCTTAAATATTTAATTCGCATATATTTAGTTAACAGAGAGTTTTTTGATACCGCAGTATTTTTATCGTCCGATATTTTTTCTCCCTAGCGCGCATGCTCATAGGAAATTGCGCATGCGTATCTGTAATAATGTTTCCTATGAGCATGCGCGCCAGAGAGAAAATATCGGACCATAAAAATACGGTATGCAAAAACTCTAAAATTTTATTTTTTTATTTTAATAAATAGTATAAATAACAAAAATAGTTTAAATAATCTTTTTTGTAATTCAAATTATTTTTTACTTTTAATTATTATTAGTAGTAATATCTAATAATATATTTTTTATTTTAATTATCATTAAAGTTATTTTTTATTTTAGTTTTAATAATTATTATTTGTGGCACTTATTTTAATTAAAAATTTTATTTTGATAATTATTATAACTATTTTTATTATTTATACTAATTATTTTATTTTTTATTTTAATAATTATTAAAAGTATATCTATTATTTATAGTACTTATTTTAATTATAATTATTTTTTATTTTATTAATTATTAAATCTATTTTTATTATTTATACTAATTATTTTATATTTTAATTAAAAATTTTCTTTTGATTGTAAATGCTAAAAAGAAATTCTGAACACCAAAAATAGTGAAGAAACTGTATTATCATTATTTATAAAATAAGGCAATTTTTTCAATAAATTTTGATAAAAAAAAATTCTTATTTGTATCGATATCAATTACAGTTTTGCAATTACATCAATTCAGTTACAATTTTTAACTCTTTTAATGAAAATTTTCATCACAAAATTAAAACTTAGATTGTTAATAATAATGTTGGAAATCTTAATTTGTTACTTATTAAACAGATTTTTAATCCAATAAATTATTAATATTTTTATAACTTTAAGAAATTGTATAACTTAATATTTTAAACTGATAGTAATTAAATATATTTGAGAAAACCAGTGAAAAAAACCTATAAATAAAATTTCTTTATTACAAAAATTTCAAAATATTTTCTTTGCTACTAAAATACTTATCTACAAAAGGATAAAAAGTCCCTTGACCCTTTCTATACTTTGATGATACTATAAAAAGGAAATTCGATATTGAGTGACTGTTTATAACCTAATGACCTTTTGCATTAATATTTCTGAGACGAATCAGGTTGCATTCATTTGTCAGTGGGAAATAAACAACCTGATGCTGATCTTAAGAGAGAAGAATGATTGAAAATAGGCCATAGGTGATGAAATACCTGCTGTTTCCAAACCGTTGATTTAAACTAAAAGCGTACTGTCTTTTAACGCTTTGTTTTTAACCGTTCTTTCATGTGACAGAATAGTTAAAAAGATTTATATTCTTGTTTAACTTTGAACAGTGTATTTAAATTTTCATGTTTAATTTGTAGTGTTGATTTATGTTTGTTAATTTTTAAAGTGAAATTTTTAAGTACGTATTTTTATTTTAGCCGAGGCATTTCGGTAAGTTTAAAATATAGCATACGCTTACTTATTTCAATTACATACAATTTATAGTTTGCAAATACATAAAATATAATTTATATAGAAGTGTGGGTATGGCAACAAGATTGTAATTGTGGGAGATACTTGAGGCACAGGACGCACGCACAAACACCACATACATACACTTAGAGAAAATATTTAACACATTTTAAGACAGATAATTATAGATTTGTGGATTAATTTCACTTCTAAGCCGAAATCCCGAAACACGGCTACGCGCAGGGTGTGAAAATACATCCTCTCTGAATGAGAGTCTGTAGGGGATCTAATGCGCTGGGATGCGTTAAATATATTTCCACTCGGGGTGAGATTGTAAATGTGAACTCACAGCTTTATTTACACACGCACAAACACCACACACATACAATTAGGGGCATACAATATTTAACACATTTAAAGACATATAATTATAGATTCGTGGATTGGTTTGGTTTGTCGCACTACGGTCATTTTTTGTACACTAGGGCTAATTAAACCGAGACCTACAGTTTAACATGGATTCCGAACTACTATAAACATCCGTGCCACCGCCAGCATAGATTTGTAAAGGATTCCACTTCTAGGCCGAAAACCCGAAACTCGGCTATTCGCAAGATGCGTGAAATATACCTCCTCTCAGAGTGAGAGTCTCTACGCCAACTAATGCGCTAAATATATTTTCTCTCGGGATGAGAGACTATAAACTAAACTTTTCTCAGCGCAATCACAAGTTGCGTTGTACTTTCTCTCGGGTGAGAGTTTCGAGGCTGATTGATCATTTTTCCTGAACGCCACTAGAGCGCTGTAGCCAGTGTGTAGGAGGAAGCACAGTTACAACTTACAATACCTACAAATTTATATTAATAATTAAAAATTGTATTTTTTGTTCCGTTTCTACTTAAAAACAATAAAGTTTCATCATAGTAATGTTCAGCGTTCAGCAAATTTAAATATGTGCAATTATTAAAAATACTTGTAATAAATTAATTGTAATTAATAATCTGCAATTAACATGTTAAAAATTTCATATGTAACCAGAATCCATTTCCTATTTCAAAAAAGGGAAAATTATTTATTTTACTATCTTTAAATATTTAAAATAAGATATTAATATATGTATATATTGAAGTAAATATCTAAATATATTGTTTTCTTTCAACAATTGTATATATTAATCTTTGATCCATACTAGATAACGTTTTATCAGAATGTTACATAAATATTTGGCAATTTTTGAAATTATAGGTCAACAAATACTGAAATAAAAATACTATTTTGGTAAAAAAATTTTATTGTTAAGGATTAATAAAGCATACTGACAAAATTTCGATCGGCTTTGTAATCCGGCACAGCGGATTATATAGAATATAGCGGTATACAAAAAGATGGATAAGTATACAAATATTTAAACGTTTAAAAATGCCAGTGTTTAAAGAAGCATGTAAATACAAAGTATTTCGAAACAGGTTCAGAATGTAATAAATATTTGGCAATCAAGGTATGCTTCGGTGCCGGATTATATAGAATGTGCCGAAATATTGAATGCCTTATCTTCTGTAAGGAAAACTTTTCAACTTCTATTTCTGTGAATAATATTTAATATTAAAATTATATATGAGATTGATTTTTTTCTGAGATTATTTTTCAGATTTTTGTTTTGCTTGGTATTTTTCTATCTGAATGTTTTAAATCAGTTCGAAGTTAAGTATTTAGTAAATGTTTTTATTTCTTCATATTATTTCATCATTTCAGGATATATTTGAATTCTATTATTTAATAAAAAAAATTGTGAGAATCATTAAGAAAAATCTGTTATTTTAAAGTATCATTAAAATTAAAAATGTGCATTTTTCTATTACAATTATTAATGTAATTTAGTAATATATTTTAGATAATAGCAATTTAGATGATCGGCCGTGTGTCTAAAGCTCTGGCACTCGATGCCAGGGTTCGAGTCCCGGCGGTGGCATGAATGCTTGTAGTGGTTCGAATTCATTTTAAACCCTAGGTACCGGTCTAATAGGATCGTAGAGCGTTGTGGGGGTAGTGTTACTCGGGTCAGTAGCATATCTTCAAGCTACACGTGCCCCCAGAGTAGTACTAAATGAGTAATAGTGTTAGTCGGTGCAGCCCACTTTGGGCTGTTCACTACATGGTCAATACGACCCAGTGTTCCACACAATTAAAAATAAGAAGAAGAATATGGTCTAATGTGACTGTCGACTTTGGGCATAGGACTGGACAACTCTACTCCGTAACAAAAGAAAACATTTCTCTCGAAATCTGCCAGTAGGCAAGTGGGGCCCACTATGTAGCTGATGCACCAGAATTTAGATGATCATTTATAAATTGTTTTATTTGTAGAATATTTAATAAATGAATATTAGCAAATAATAAATTTGTATTATTTGGTATGTCTTTATTATTTATGTTTTTTATTATTATAATTATTTTATTTTATATTATAATTTTTATTATTATTACTAATTATACTTTACTTACGTTCTTGTAATTAATTTTAAATATATCATTGTCTCTAATTATAAAATAAGATACTGAACTCCTAATAATATTTTTATGTTAAATAAATATTATTATAAATAAGTATTTTTTCTGTGCATAAGTAAAACAGAAATTTTTGCCTATTTTAAATAGGATACTCATCAAATTCTTCAGAGTTTCTAAACCATAAATCAACGAACAAAACATTTAAAGAAAAAAATATACAACTTCAAAATGTCTTAGCAAATCTTAGATTCAGTATGCATTTTATTTTTATGTGCATGTCATGCGTTAAAAAAGATTCATTTTAAGGTCCCGTCAAAGATTCTGATGTGGAAATAAGGAAAGATATCTCGCCGAATTAATTTAATTCACTCGTGTGGAGAATCTTTTTATTTAATCTCTTTTATCATTTTAATATATCCCGTAGTTCTCATCACTTAATGGCGAATCTCGTGTCATTAGGAGAAGGAAATGACACTAATGATATCTGTCATTAAATGGCTCTTTTGCTCCGAAAAAAATCCCGTGAAAATTTTGAATCTTTTTTCTGATTGTTAATTTAGAAGTTGAATTTGGAGAAAGATAATTATGGTTATTGTTGTTTATTCAAAGATTTAAAAGTGATGTATTTCTTACATATATTTTTAAAAAAAATTAACTCTAAATATGGATTTTAAAGATATTAATTTCTCAAAAGATAAATTAATATCTGTAGAATCCATATTTGGGGCCTGATGGCCAAGTGAGTAGCGCTCTGTGCCATAGGTTTCGGGTTCGAGTCCCGTTGGTACCATGGATGTTTGTAGTGGTTCGAAATCCACTTTAAACTGTAGGTTCCGGTCTAATAAGATAGTAGAGCGTTGTGGAGGTATTGTTACTCGCTTCTGTAGCATATCTTCAAGCTACACGTGTCTCCTCGGTAGTGCTTAATGAACGGTGCAGCCCTTGCTTATGGCATAAAAATTAACTTCTCTGTATTGCCAGCTGCATTAGAACCACAACAAGTATTTACTAATATTCATTTATGAAGTCTACAAATAAAATAATTGATAAAATTATATATTGTTTTATTTATACATGCAAACTATTTCATAAATGAATATTAGTAAATACTTAATTTGCATTATTTCCTATGTCTTTTTTTATGTTTTTATAGAACGAATTTTACTTTACTCCCATTTTTTAAAGTAATTTTAAATATATCATTGACTTTAATTATAAAATATACTAAACTCTTAAAACATTTTACACATAAAAGTAGTAGTAGTATTATCAATATGCATATTTCTGTCTAAATAAGTAATACAGAAACTTTTGCTTATTATAATAATATTAAATAGAATTCGCATCTAATCTTTTAGAGTATCTAACTCATAAATCAACGAACAAAACATTTTAAGAAAATGAACAACTTCAAAATGTCTTCGTACATCTGGAGTATTTTTTATGTGGGGTGTCATGCGTTAAAAAAGATTCATTTTACGGTCCCGTCAAAGATTCTCATGTGGAAATAAGGAAAGATATCTCACCGAATTAATTTAATTCACTCGCGTGTAGAATCTTTTATTTAATCTCTTTTTATCATTTTAATATACCCCGCAGTTCTCATCACTTAATGGCAAATCTCGTGTCATTAGGAGAAGGAAATGACACTAATGATATCTGTCATTAAATGACTCTTTTGCTCCTAAAAATCCCGTGAAAATTTTGAATCTTTCTGTCTGACTGCTAATTTAGAAGTTGAAAGATAATTATTGTAACTTGTTGTTTGTTCAGAGATTTAAAAGTGTGTATTTTTTTTAAAAAAACTATAAATATGGATTTTAAAGATATTAATTACTCAAAAGATAAATTATTATTATGTAGATGTGTTCCTTTTTTATACTCTTAAATCTTTTGTCGTTATACTAGTATTTTAGATTAAAATTTCGAAACATTTTCTTTCTTTCTGGCCTTATGATTCGGTGATTATTTTTTTTTAAATTATAGTTGAAATTTTGAAGTATTTTTATTCTAATTTTGTACTTATTCTATATGTGGAACGTTATTTTCTAAGTCGTAATAAAATAAAATAAATAATTATAAAAATTTTTAAAATTAAACGAAACTTAAAAAAAGTAATTATATATGGTTGAACATAATAAAATTAGGATTTAAGCATATAGAATTGCCTGACTCGTGGCTCAGAGACAACGTGCCCTGCTGGTGAGCATTATGCTATAAGATTCCTATAAAACTATTATTTTTTTCATTTATTGGAATTTTTAGATGTAATGATCATCACAATTGCTTTTTAATACACGATCTTTGTAACTTTCGAAGGATGAAATTAATATCAGTCTCTTGTATAAATTATAAAATAGCAGTTATAAAATATTAGTCTTTTTGACAGGTATTTAAATTTCCAAAAAGTTAGTTATATTGAAAAGTCAGTCATTCAAATTCCAAAATTTAAAAGCAAACAAAACATATACGACTTGATTTAAAGTTTGAAATTGAAATGTACCGAGCTTTTTATATTGATATTTTACTGCAGATTTTTCAATGCGTTCATAAAGTTACAAACAACTACATTTCATTTTCTGAGAGAAATATGTATGTTGAAACACTAAAAAAAGAGATTCAAACAATACACGTGACTTTGAAGTGGAACCCATCTTTCAACACGTCCAAATAATGCTTGTCTAATAAAACAAATGGTACGGCGACGCTGTTCCGCGTAGAAGACGCGTGCTGCCTTCAAACTCGCAGATACGAGTTCCGAAAGAATTTATGAATGAACATGCTCAGAGCGGGACATTGATTGATGAGGCGTGAATAGGATTGTGTGGACTCAGCGTGGGCATCAAATTTAATAGATTGCATTCACTGGTGGCGAATATTAATGCGACGCCGGGCTCTGGCACGACGGAATTGGGTGTAGAAACAATGGATTTGCTCATTTTCTGTTTGATAAACATGTTATTGGTTAAACAGCAAACACATTGATGGTTTAAGATTGTAAAAATCATTACGGTTATTGCCATAAAGTAGTATATTAATAGGAAATTACTTTTAAATATTTGTAGTCTCTCTAAAGTAGGTCTTTATAAATTATTGAATATAAAAAAAAAAAAAAAATATGCATATGTATTACTAATATGCATGCATGCATAATTTATATCAAATGTATTAATTTTAATGTATACTATTAAAATATTGCATGTTGTTAAATTGTGTAATGTGCACTATTTAAATAATTATGTATAAGTTTTTAATTGAAGAAATTTGAATTGAATAGTTTCACAATAATAATTTAAAATATATACCGAGATAAATTATCTTTTGAAGGCCTGGTGGCCAAGTGTCTAGCTGTCTGGCGCTCGTTGTTAAAGGTTCGAGTCCGGACCGTGGCATGGATGTTTATAATGGTTCGGAATCCACTTTAAACCGTAGGTCCCGGTCAAATATGACTGCAAAGCGCTGGATGTAGAGATGGTAACCCTATCCTGTAAAAAAAAAAAAAAAAACATCCCATATTTCGGTTCCATTCCTTGGCCCGCCATGGGGCTGTTGCGCCATTGAAAAAGAAGAAATTATCTTTTACTTTAAGTACCATGCCAGAAAAGCATTTCCGACTCTCTATTGTTATATGTTTCCAAGTCGTCTAGATGTACCTGTACTCCTAGAAGTTATAAAACCTGGTGCTGAGATACCATGTATAATTCTCAAGCATATTAGTAGTCTTTCTGTAACTCACTAATCATATAGAATCTGTGTCAAGAAACCATTTTCGATCCTCGATTACTATATGGTTCTGAGTCGTGTAGATGTACCTTAAGTACCTAAATGTACCTTATAAATCTGTTGCTGAGTTACCCTATATAACACTGAAGCATATTCCACAAATTCTCACATTGAAAATATTGCATGGAATTCAGAGATTATTTATTGATTCAAAGATTATCTTTTGATTATTTTAAATTACTGAACTATATTATGTAAATTATTACCTTTGTGATAAATTATTCTGTTGCTTTGCTTTTGCGTCAACTTTCAAGTCTCGTATTTATAAAAGCAACATTAATTATCCAATATCATCCCTTCGAAATTCCTTAATTTCATACATTATCAGCTTATTAAAACAACTTCAAATGCCTGAACTCCCCCATAAGATTCTTGAAGAAGAACGCTTTTTGCTAATTGCGAAAAATAAACCGTTTCTTCCCACAGGTGCGCTTGCTTATCTCTGGGCAAAGACACTCCAACGAGTGGTTTCTTTTTTTCGAGTGCTCTCTCTCTTCAATTCTTCAGCTTTTATCTTTTGAACTTATTCATCGTTGTTCAAACAGAAGCGAATAACACTTCTTAACTGTCACTGATTTAAACTCGAGATTGAATCAGCGTTTCTGGAGCTGTTTTCTTTTTCTTTCTTTTTGAAAATTCTATTCATCCAGAAATGTGCACGTAAGTCCTGTTTATCTGTTTGCTGAGATTGAAATGTTTACTTCCTTATCCTCCTTCCCAAGTGTTCCTTGGTTAAGAATTTTTAAGATAATGCTGATCTTGGACAGGTTCTTTCTTTTGAGGGGGGGATAGAACATGTGCAAGAAATGTGCTTTAAATCGTTCGTCTCTGCCCTGTGAACTCTAAAAACCGAAATATTTTTTAATTTCTGTGGTTAGAAAATTGTTTATTTACCGTTTTTTCATTGTCGTTCATTGATGGATCTCGTGTTTTATATAGTATGCGATGAATCTTCTACCGATAGGGAATGAAAATGGAACAGTGCCTTCCGGGAGGTCTTTATGGGAAACTGCACCGGATTTGCATGCCATATAGGTTTGGTTTGTCGTTCTATGGTCGTTTTGGGCACACTTTAGGCTAATTCGACCGGGACCAACAGTTTAATGTGGTTTCCGAACCCTTAACAAACATCATGTCACCGCCAGGATTCGAAACTGAAAGCCTATGGTACCAGAGGCCAAAGAGCTATCCAATTGGACATCAGACCGCATATCATAAAGGAGAAAACAGGAAAACTTTTACCAAACTACCTGACTGGCGATCGGAGGTAGTTCAAAATTCACCTTCAAGTTTTCTGTTTTCTGAAAAAGTGGCTACATTGAATGCTGACAAAGGATTCGAACCACGCTAGACGCGCACGTCACCACTGGACCACGTGTTGAATCTAAAAGATTATACTAGAATGTGAATACTACTTAGTTTTCATTATTTAATCCGACCTTATTATTAAATGAATTTTAAATATATAAATATTATGTTTAACTGATTTATCTAACTGACAAAATTCAAATTTACATGTAATTATCACTTTATTTTTTTTTTTCCCCGTGAATTTTTAATTTTCTCATATCTACGAAAGCGATAGGCATAAATGAAAAAAAAATTTTTAAGAATAAAATATATACATATTTGTTATGTTCCCACCTACTCCTTTACATTAAATCTAATCCGCTTTTCGTTTAACTTCTAGGTCATTATAAAACGTTAAATATTATCTTATTAGAGAGTTTTTTTGCATACCGTATTTTGGACGTCCGTTAGCTTTTTCTCCCTAGCGTGCATGCTCATAGGAAACATTATTACAGATATGCATGCGCAATTTCCTATGAGCATGCGCGCTAGGGAGAAAAAGCTATCGGACGTCCAAAATACGTATGCAAAAACTCTCTTTATTATATACTTTGTATCAGTACAAAATTTCTTTGTTCGTGTGCAATATCTTTACGACACACATAATGAAGATCTTCGGACTGGAAGATTCAAACACCTACTTCTTGTGCCACCACTTAATTTGCCTTGAAACTATCCAGACATCTCTCTCACTGAATATTATTTTTAGTCGTAAAAACTGAAATGGCTGCTTTTTATAGCCTTACCCCTTTCTTCTGCAACAAGCCGTCTACTTCACCGAGACTAAAAAAATATAAAAAAGTAAAAAATATCGACCACCTCACTTCAAGCAACATAGTTTGCAAGATTTATTGAATTTACTGTGACTTGAAGACAGTCGGGTGTGGTTTTAAAAGAAAAAAAAAGACAGACTTCGTGAAGAACGGCTTTGTTCCGTCAAGTTGTTGGCCATTTTTTTTTTTTTTACTTTTTTTTTGGCTTAATAGTGGCTGAACAGCTGTGGTGAATCAACTTTCCCACTGGTGGGATCAGTTACATCAAAGCACTCGTGCTTATCGCCAAATATTATAACCACTTGGATCGTTGGCGTGAATTTAAAGGTTTCACTCGTTTATTTGAATGGAATTATTCACTGCCATCTCAATCATTGAGAGCCTTAAACGGAAGCCACACATCTTATAGTTAGTCTTAAGTTAGTTCCGAGAATTCAAAGCCAAGCATTCTTTATTAGCATTAATATATATTAATGCTAATGAAGTAATGCAGTACATAATGAAATAATTAATAGTAATAATTAGTAGTAATGCAGTATATAAATGCCATAATAATGAATAGTAATAATTTGTAGTAATGCAGTACATAAGAAATGCAGTAATACTTTCAATATATGCAGTATCAGTATACAGTATCTTTACTACATAAATAATGAAGATCTTTGGATTGGAAAATTCAAATATCAACTTCTTTACATTAAATCTAATTCTCTTTTCAATTAACTTCTACGGTTTTATAAAACGTTAAATACTATCTTATTATATCCTTTCAAAGAACTACAAATGCTAACAAAATACAAAATGTTTTTGTTCGCATGCAATATCTCTGCGACATAGTACATAATGAAGAGCCTCGGATTGGAAGATTCAAACACCTACTTCTTGTGCCATCAAGACTCCACTTAATTTGCCTTGAAACTATCCAGACATCTCTCTCACTGAATATTATTTTTAGTCGTAAAAACTGAAATGGCTGCTTTTTATAGCCTTACCCCTTACTTCTGCAACAAAGCCGTCTACTTTTCCAAGACTGAAAAAAAAAAAAAAAGTAAAAAATATCGACCACCTCATTCAAGCAACATAGTTTGCAAGATTTATTGGAATTTACTGTCACTTGAAGAAGGTCGGGTGTGGTTTTAAAAGAAAAAAGAAGACAGACTTCGTGAAGCACGGCTTTGTTCCGTCAAGTTGTTGGCGATTTTGTTTCTTTTTTTCTTTTTCTTTTGGCTTAATAGTGGCTGAACAGCTGTGGTGAATCAACTTTCCCACTGGTGGGATCAGTTACATCAAAGCACTCGTGCTTCTCGCCAAATATTATCGCCACTTGGATCGTTGGCATGAATTTAAAGGTTTCACTCGTTTATTTGAATGGAATTATTCACTGCCATCTCAATCATTGAGAGCCTTAAACGAAGCCACACATCTTATAGTTAGTCTTAAGTTAGTTCCGAGAATCCAAAGCCAAGCATTCTTTATTAGCATTAATATATATTAATGCTAATGAAGTAATGCAGTACATAATGAAATAATTAATAGTAATAATTAGTAGTAATGCAGTATATAAGAAATGCCATAATAATGAATAGTAATAATTTGTAGTAATGCAGTACATAAGAAATGCAGTAATACTTTCAATATATGCAGTATCAGTATACAGTATCTTTACTACATAAATAATGAAGATCTTTGGATTGGAAAATTCAAATATCAACTTCTTTACATTAAATCTAATTCTCTTTTCAATTAACTTCTACGGTTTTATAAAACGTTAAATACTATCTTATTATATCCTTTCAAAGAACTACAAATGCTAACAAAATACAAATGTTTTTGTTCGTGCATGCAATATCTCTACGACATAGTACATAATGAAGAGCCTCGGATTGGAAGATTCAAACACCTACTTCTTGTGCCATCAAGACCACTTAATTTGCCTTGAAACTATCCAGACATCTCTCTCACTGAATATTATTTTTAGTCGTAAAAACTGAAATGGCTGCTTTTATAGCCTTACCCCTTTCTTCTGCAACAAAGCCGTCTACTTCACCCAAGACTGAAAAAAAAAAAAAAAAGTAAAAAATATCGACCACCTCATTCAAGCAACATAGTTTGCAAGATTTATTGGAATTGACTGTCACTTGAAGAAGGTCGGGTGTGGTTTTAAAAAAAAAGAAGACAGACTTCGTGAAGCACGGCTTTGTTCCGTCAAGTTGTTGGCGATTTTTGTTTCTTTTTTCTTTTTCTTTTTGGCTTAATAGTGGCTGAACAGCTGTGGTGAATCAACTTTCCACTGGTGGGATCAGTTACATCAAAGCACTCGTGCTTCTCGCCAAATATTATCGCCACTTGGATCGTTGGCATGAATTTAAAGGTTTCACTCGTTTATTTGAATGGAATTATTCACTGCCATCTCAATCATTGAAAGTCTTAAACGAAGCCAAAGTCAAGTGTCTTATGGTAATGCATGAGGTTTGAGTGTGTGAGACCAACCAAAGTGCGCTATGCTAATGGGAAAGCTTTTACCGACTTTGTGTTGGAAGTTTCTCTTAATGTTTTTCTTTTAAAACAAGTGGTTTTTGAGTGACTTCCATGTCATTGAGAAGTAGGGTGATTGAAGTAAAGGAATTTCTTAAAAAGCTTTCTTGTTGTCATTCAATACCTAAAATGCAGCTGACAATTCAATAGGTTATGATCCAAATTCCTAACTTTTTTTTTTTTCTCTCTTTACTTGAGTGAGTTTAAAAAATGAATTGCTTTTCATTAGCCAAAAGAAACAGTTTCATTTAAATAAAATGTGAATAAAAGTATGCCCTAATTAGTGCGTTAAATATTTAGTACGCAAACAAACAAATACTCTATTTAAAAAAAAAATTAATAACGATATTCATCAACTTAGTGGTAGTAAATAAACTTTTAAAACGTCTTTAAAATACGTTTTTTTTGTTTAACACACATAGATAATTATAGGTTTGAATACAAAAATTTAATTTTTTTTTAAATGAAATTGGTTTTTTGAATTTCATTTTGCTGTAAAACTTTTTCATAGTTATGATCTTTCTATTAACACGGAACAAAATTACTTTGTTTAAAAATAAATTATTTGTTTTAATAATTTTTTTTTTTTTTTATTAAAATATTTTTATGAAGAATCCTGATTTAATTTTGCTTTTAAGGTAATTTATATTTATTTTATTTGGAACAACACGTCGTTTTTTTATAATTTTTAGTGAAATAAGGAATGTAAAATAAAACATAAAATTATAAAACTGAAAAAAATTTTAAAACCAACTAAAGTTCTATGTGTGTTATTTTTAACTACAAGAAATGCCTTATTGATCCAAAAATAATAAATTTAAAGTATATTTTAATTTTTGTGATTATGAGTTTTGACCTATTTTTGAATGCCTCTTTTATATTATTTGTTTAAAAATAATTACTTTTATTTAATAGAAGCTATCAAATGTAATGGAAAGTAATAAATTTAAATTATTAAAAACATTTACACTTGATATAATCAGTATTATTAAAAATTGTAACCGTGCTTTTTCCTACACACTGGCATGAGCGCCCCTCTTGAAAAATGGTCAGTCGGCCTCGAGACTCTCACCCGAGAGGAAGAGAAACAAGCCTGTGCTCCTTCTGAGAAACGTTTAGTTTTATAGTCTCTCATCCAGAGAAAAAAAAAAAAATATCATGGGGCATTAGTTGGTACAGACCATCCGGAGAAGAAGTATATTTCGCGCATTATGTTATTATCTTACAATTACGTTAGACTCTTTAACACATTGAAAGAATACTTGGTAGAATAATGTGCGAAAGGATTTGTGTTCATTGTATTGTGATTTTATCAAAACTTTCACATCTTCATAAGACACAAAACAAATCATGCAACCGTGCTTCCTCCTACACACACTGGCAAGAGCACCCTCACAGGAGAAAACGCCAGTCGGTCTCGAGACTCTCACCTGAGCAGCAGTACACCGCAACCTACCTTCTTCTGAGAAACGTTTAGTTTATAGTCTCTCATCCCAAAAGGAAATATATTTAAAGCAAACCTGCATTAGTTGGCTTACAGATTCTCACCAGAAGAAGTATATTTCGCGTACCTCGCCATGCGCGTAGAAATGGAGTCCTTTCGAATCTATACTATCCGTCTATAAATGTGTTGTATGTGTTGTGAATTTGTGAAATAAATCTATGAGTTTCCCCAATCTATGCCTCAAATATCTCAACCCAATCACACTCAGTTACAAGCTGATTGCCCAACCTGCACGTAACAAAAATATTAAAAAAAAATTTTTTTTTTACACATCTATTATTGCATTATCATCCAATAATATTGTGTGTCAAAAATTTAAGATCGACTTCTCCCATCGATAGTACTCCATGATAAACATCATCAAAGCGGAGTCAATTTGAATCATTATAAAATGCGGAACAATTAAATTTAAACAATTTTGAAATGCGAAAAACGCATTCATATATATTAACTCTAAATAAACCAGCTTTTAAAAAACTAATTACGATGAAATTAAATACAAGTCTGTTTTTTTTCATTCTTTAAGTATCTAGAATTAAACTTCCATTTATAAATAGGGTAAAGATTACTTAATACTTTTAATAACGTAACTAAAACCGCGATTGTCGAGGTCCCATGTAAGAAATAAACCTTCAAAAGATAAGTATCAATCACATTTTAACAGGAGTTTCTATCTGATTTAAGAAGCGGCGACGCGCACGCATAAATTATCTTTTTAAATCTGCTGTCTACCCTTATCATTTCAGAACATCTCATTCTTAAACGCGTTCACTCCAAAACAATTTTCTTCAAGTTCATCTTTTCACATACCGCACGTGTTTGCCCTCTTGGGATTTTTACGTAAATAAAAAGGTCTATTTCGCTTCTTTGTCTGATAAATAAAAGAAAGAAACGTAGTTGGTTTTTCCGTACGAGTACATTTGAAACGTTTGATTTGATTAAAAATCTACCACCTCGTGTTGCTTATGTAACGTTTCTAGAAATTATCAGTCAAGTTCTTTTTGTATCTCTCTAGTTGTTGTTTTTTTTCTTGCGATCTTTGATCGGCGTATTTATAATAAAAGTATAGGAAATAAATGGAAATTCAATTGTAGGAAAAATGTATATCATATTTATTAATTTTAACTGAGAAACTTATATTTTTAGGTTGTGAATTTTGGTCACAGTAATAGCGATTGGCTGTAATAAAATTCCTTGAAGTAATAAAAAATAAATATTCAGTAGAAGTAATAAAAATAAATATTTTAAACAAATAATATTAAATAAATTAATAAATATTATTTAAATAAATTACATTTATTAATTTTAACTGAGAAACTTAAGATATTTTTAGGTTGTGAATTTTGGTCACAGTAATAGCGATTAGAAGTAATAAAAATAAATATTCAGTAGAAGTAATAAAAATAAATAAAACTCTTTAAATTAATAAATATTAAAATAAATTAATTTTTCTTAAGAGCCTGAAATTCAGCCTTTGTAATAAAAATAAATAAGAATGAGCCTGATATCCAAGTGACTAGTGCTCGATTCCACAGGTTTAGGTTCGAGTTCAGGCGATGCTATGGATGTTTGTAGTGGTTCGGAATCTACTTTAAACTATAGGTACTTGTCTAATATGACTGTAGAGCGTTGGGCATAGAGCTGACAACCGTACTCCGTAAAAGGAAAACATATCATGTCTCTGAATTGCCAGGAGGTAGACGGCCTTGGCCTGGTGGGGGAGGGGGGAGTTTTTCCCCCATACTATATGCAAATGTGGGGTAATTTCTCCTTAAAATCCTCCCGGAAGGTACTGTCGTCCTTCTTCAATGTCACGAAAGCCAAGTTGAACATCTTCGTTAGAATTCTTCGTAAAGATATGATAATGAAATGCTGGGTTATTAGTGTAAGTAAGTTATTTAATAATAGATTTAGATAAGATAGATTAAGATAGTTATTTGTAATAGATTGGGAATGTAAACAAGTGCCTCAGTTATTTATCGCCTTGAGTAAGATTAAATAAAGGCATTGAACTTAAGAAATAAACAACCAATATTTAAATTATGTATTCATGGTTGCCATATTTTGTTTTTATCTGCAGACCTGATCTTGATATGATAGCCAATAATGTTGGGTATATTTTAATATTTATCTTATTTTGAAATATAATTTCCGATTCAGAATCTAGACTGTTAATAATTATTCATAACATTTCGTACATTTTAAAGAGCTTATTTGAAAAGATGATTTGATGATGATTTTTATTTTTGATTTGAAAAGATGATTTGAATGCAAGATTCTCGCTTATTTTATATTATAAATAACTAACTACTTAACATTTCAACATTTATGAGTTACACTGCCAAGTGTGACCGTTTTAATCTCAAAACACATCATCCATTTCATTGCGATGATTCAATCTCAAAGTTCATCTTCGCTTATGCTCATTATACATGCAAAAACGAGAAAAAAAAAAAAAAACGGTGGAATTTTTCAAACCAGTGTAGTCGGAGTGTCTTGATGAAAAACCGACAACCACTTCCAGATCTAATTGTCTCTTGAAATTATCAACAAATCATCCATCCCCCTATCTCTACCTCCCCATCTTGGGGGATTTGATAGGATTAAAAATCCTACCAAAAAATGATATCAGGATCCTGACAAAAATGATATCAAGATCGTATTAAAATTGAATGTTATTTGTACTCAATAAAATCATTGTTACTTTTGAATCTTGGACCTAATTACATGATTTTATTCGCTATTAAACAATTAATATTAATTTTACACTATTAATATTATGTATTTATGCATTTGATGCCACTGATTTGCAAATTAGTGGTATAGATTTTACCTCATTGCAACAAAACAGATTGCAACATTTGCCACTGATTTGCAGAATTCTATTAGAAATGGAATATTATTTCTACTCAACAAAAATCATTGTTGCTTTTGAATCCTGGATTAAAAATCCTATCAAAAATGATATCAAGATCTTATAAAAAAAAATGAATGTTATTTCTACGCTATATTGAAAAATTAGCAATCATTGTTGCATTAGCAATCATTGCAATTATTAAATCATTGTTGCTTTTGAATCTCGGACATAAGTAATTGAATTTATTCGCCACTAAAACAATTAATATTAATTTTATACTATTCATATTTTGTATAATTTAAACCGTTGGTCCCGGTCTAATATGGCTGTAGGGTGTTCGGCGTAATGCTGACAACCCTACCCCGTAAAAATAAAACAGCTCCTGACTAGAAAAATCTGCCAGTAGGCAGACGGCCTTGGCTCACCAAAGGGCTGATGATAATGAATATTATGTATTTCTAAATTTGATTTGCAGAAAAAAATTAAAATTATTAAAAATGGAAAATAAATTATTAAAAATGGAATATTATTTCTACTCAATAAAAATCATTGTTGCTTTTGAGTGCTGGATTAAAAATAATATCAAGATCGTATTAAAAATTGAATTTTATTTCTACTCAATAAATTCATTGTTGTTTTTGAATCCTGGATTAAAAAATCCTATTACAAATTATATCAAGCTCCTATAAATGTAAGATAAGTAAGATGATGTCCTATTGAATGCAAGATTAAAAATTATTTTATATTATAAATAAGTAACTACTTAACATTTCAACATTTATGACTCACACTGCCAAGCGTGCCCGGTTTAATCTCCAAACCACATCATCCATTCATTGCGATGATTCAATCTCAAAGTTCATCTTCGCTTATGCTCATTATACATGCGAAAACGAGAATAAAAAAAACGGTGGAATTTTTCAAACCAGTGTAGTCGGAGTGTCTTGATGAAAAACCGATACCACCACTTCCAGATCTAATTGCCCCTTGAAATTATCAACAAATCGTCCATCCCTCCCCATCTTGAGATGCAGCACAGAAGAACATTAAGAGGAAGAGGAGGATAGAGAGTAAAAGGGGAAGAGGAGAGGGATGAAGGAAGTAGGAGTGGGATTTTGGCACCGTGCCAAGAGGCCGACGTGCGACATTAATGCGTTTCCTTCCGGTTTCTTTCCATCCCCACCCCCACCCCCTTTTAGCGGGATTGTAATCATTTCGGCCTTCGGAAAAGTTCGCGTGTGGAAATAGCGTTAAAGATCTCTCGGACATTGGAATTCGAACGCGTCGGCCCTTTTAATGACTTGCTGTTGTTGTACCTCAAAAATGGAAGGTTATCGTTTGGCGATGGGATGGAATATTTTGATTCGATGGACAGATTTGGTGTTCGACTTTGGAAGATGCGGTTGTTCTTTTGCTTTTCTTGTATTAATTAAGAGAAAAGATAGGTTGTAATGTCATTTAAGATAAGAAAGATGTAATTTGGTTTTTGCTTTTAAACTTTTTTTTTTTATTAGATGCAAGAACATCTAATGAAAACGCAATACTCGTACAACACAATGGACGCAATGTTAAAAAAAAACGCTAATGGACGCATGTTAAAAACTCAATGGATGCATGCTAAAAATTCAATGGACGCATGTTACAACTCAATGGACACGTGTTACAATTCAATGGATGCATGTTAAAAATTCAATGAACGCATGTTAAAAACTCAATGGACGCATGTTACAACTCAACGGACGCATGTAAAAAAAAAAAAAAGTTATTATCAGAAACTCTTTTAGTTGAAAATTATTAAAGATATTTTATTGTTGCTACAACTAGTATTAAGAGGGCCTGATGGCCTGCTACTCACGTCCGTAGCATATCTTCAGCTACACGTGCTCCCTGGGTAGTGTTAAATGAGTAACAACGGGCAACTCTTGCGTATGGCATAAAGATTAACTGTCTAGGTATTTCCAGCTGCATTAGAACAACAATAACTAGACAATAAAATCAGACGTTAATATTAATAATTTAATAACATATTTTGGAAATAGGGTGAATTATTTAATTTTTATTTACATTATTATTAATATTAGAGAATATATTTTGTAATATTATGAGCAGCACGTTTATATAAGTATATTTCTATCACTTTTATTATTTACAGATGCAGACAACTATTAATTTATATTCTATACAAGATCTTAAAATAGATCAATAGGCAATTTAATATAAAATTAAGGCAATCTATATTAATTTTAGGAAATTTAATATCAAATTAAGGCAATTTATATTAATTTTAGGCAATTTAATAACAAATTAAGGCAATTTATATTAATTTTAGGCATTCTAATATCAAATTAAGGCAATCTATATTAATTTTAGGCAATCTAGTATCAAGTTAAGGCAATGTATATTAATTTTATTCAATTATATCAAATTTAGGCTAAATTAATGTTATCAAACAGTATCATTTTAATTTTAGGCTCTGCAATCCAGTATCAAATTAGCTCTGTGAATTTGCAACTCTACCGTAAACATGCAGCCATGTATATGTTTTTTGTTTTTATTTAAATTTGTTTATTAAATTCGTATTTAGAGATATAAAAAGAAATTTTCAAAATGAAATATAAAATTATTTTTGCATAAATTAAATTTTTCTTTGTGCTAAATAAAACCAATTACTGATAGATAATTAAATTTTTCTTAATATACATTCAACCGTTAACAGTTAAGAAGCCTAAAAGTATATTTTGTATTAGAGGGTCTTGATGGCCGAGTGACTAGCTCTTTGGTGCTCGGTGCCACCGGTTTCGCGTTCAAGTCCCGGCGGTGCTATGTATGTATGTAGTTAATTCATTTTAAGTAATAGGTCCTGGTCTAATATGACTGTAGAGCGTTGGGCGTAGGACTGACAACCCTGCCCCGTAAAAAGTTATCGTCACGGAGCGAAATCAGACTTCTACCTAGGGGTGCTCCATCACAACAGAAGCTCCCTCCCTCCCTTTTCCCCTTTCCCTCCTTCCATAAAACCACATGGGTTCTTGGACTTAGTCCAGCTGTCTACCAAATCTTCATGTTGCTGTCTAAAAATTGGATTAAAAACAGCAATATTTTTTTTTACAAACATAGTTCGAAAAACATTAATAGTAACTACATATTAAATTAGATTAGATATGTTTGATATTTTTATATTGTGTTATATTAAAATAAATTCATTTATAAAGAAAAAAAAAGTTTAAAAAATTGAGCTAATTTTAAAAAACAGACATGACGTAATCATATTATTTTAAAACACATGGCATAAAAAAAATGCAAGTAATTTCCGTTTGGATTTATATAAGGATTACTTCATATGCCATCTTTACTGTTTATAGTGTAACTACCCCATCCAATCCCTAAATGTAATCCAATAGAGTTTACGATGGGTTACTTAGTCATAAACCTTAAGCTCAGCAGACTTACCCTGCTTCCTTGTAAACGAGGATGGGTAATTCCCATGTGACTTCGGATGAGGTAAAAATATCTCGTCCCTGAATATAACTCACTTTCCTCTCTAAACTTCGAGACGGGTTTCCCTGATTTCTTTTTAAAAACGAAACCGCAAATCTTCTTCGTTGAGTTTGGCGTTCAAACTTCAGTCTGGATTCGTTCATTCACAAAGCTATTTTAGACGACTTTATTGATGTTATGCTCAACATTTGGAACGAGGAAGATATTAAATATTTTATTGGGTAATTGTACTGGAAGCATAAAAGATAATTAACTTAAAAAGTTGTCTACGTGTCTCCATTTATGCGGCATCGATTTCACCTTAAGTCTGTCTCAACTGATCTTCGGTTTATATTTGTATTTATTGTATTAGATATTTTACATTGTAGAGGTAATTAGTATTAGAGGGCCTGATTGCCGAGTGGCTAGCGCTCGGTACCACAGGTTTCGTGGTCGAGTCCCGGCGGTGCCATGGATGTTTGTAGTGGCTCCAAATCCACTTTAAGCCGTAGGTCCCGGAGCAATATGACTAAAGCGTTGGGCATAGGGCTGGCAATTAGTTAAAAGTTAGCGTCACGGAGCCAAGTTAGACTTCTATCAAGGGGTGTTCCAGCAGAAGCTGTCCCCTCCTTTCCTCTTTCCTTGAGACCACGTGTTTCTTGGACCTGGTCTAGATGTTGCTGTCTACCAAGTGGGATAAGAAACAACAATATTTTTCATTTACAAACATAGTTCTAAAAACATTAATAACGATTACCGATTGAATAACATTATATTAGATTTGATATTGTGTTATATTAAAATAAATTCATTTGTCAAATATATATATATACGTATATTTAAGTCACATTTTAAAAAGTAGACGCGATGTAATCATATTATTTTAAAAACAAATGCCATAAAAAATGTAAGTATTTCCGTTTGGATTTATATAAGGATTACTTCATATGCCACATTTTCTGTTTATAGTGTAACTGCCCTATCCAATCCCAAATGCCCAATCCTTGTAAACGAGGATAATTAATACCAATGTGACTTCGGATGAGGTAAAACTACCTCGTCCCTGAATATAACTCACTTTCCTCTTTAAACTTCGAGACGGGTTTCCCTGGTTTCTTTTTAAAAACGAAACCGCAAATCCTCTTCATTGAGTTTGGCGTTAAAACTTTAGTCTGATTCATATAAGAGATTTCATTCACAAAGCTATTTTAGACGACTTTATTGATGCCCAACATTTGGAATGAGGAAGATATTAAATATTTTATTGGATAATTGCACTGGAAGCATAAAAGATAATTAACTTAAATATTTCCTATGTGTTATTATGTAGCATCAATTTTACCTTAAGTCTGTCTCAACCATTCAGTTTATATTTGTATTTATGGTATTGCATATTTTCTATTGTAGAAGTTTATGGTATTTTATTAATGATTCTTAATGTACAAGTAGTAACTGGGTTTATTTTGTAATAAAGAAAGTACAGCCAGTTTTATATCCAGTCCCAATATCTCCACAGACTAATTCAATAGGATGGGATAAGTGTGGGCTTCTATTGTTTTTATTTATAACCTATTATGTTATAAATCTTCATCAATAATTTTATATAAGGAACTGTAAATAACAACATATTCAATATTTTTGTCATTAAATTTCTTTGAAAAATTCTTATAAATCTATATTTCTTAGCATGTTTTTTACGACGTCTCGTTTATAGTTAAAAAACACATTCAGTATTTCAAACTATGTATATTATGTATTTTTGCATAAAACTCATTTTTTGAATTAAAAACTAAAAAAAAAAATCATTGTTACTTTCAATACTGGATTAAAAATACTATCAAAAATGACATCAGGATTCTATTAAAAATGGAATATTATTTTTACTTAATAAAAATCATTATTGCTTTTGAATCCTGGATTAAAAATCCTATCAAAAATGATATCAAGATCCTAATAAAAATGGAATATTATTTCTACTCAAAAAAAAAAAAAAATTGTTGTTTTTGAATCCTGAATTAACTACTTGAATTTATTCGCTACTAAAACCACAGATTCAGTTTTATACAGTGTACCACGAAGAGGCCATCACACTGCACTCAGATTTTACCACCACAATTTTAAATAAAGACCCTCACTGATAGCATAAGAGTTTCTAAGTTTTCGTCTTCTTTTAACTTAATGGAAGGGGACCGAGCTCTGGCGCTCGATACCACAGGTTTCGGGTTCGGGTCCCGGCGTTATCATGGATGTTTGTAGTGGTTCGAAATCCAGTCCAGTTTCCTATGACCGTAGAGCGTCACAGAGCCCAATCAAACTTCTCACCCACATCATTCCCAAGCTGTAGCTCTAGACACAGTGATGTGGTGCGTTGTAGTAGTAGTAGTAGTAGTAGAGTAGCTTAATGGAAGTGTTTTCCAGCTTACGGGTGTATTGTTGGCAAAAAAAAGCATATTAGCAATTCTGTCAAACTAAAATTGGTCTTTCGATGTCTTATTCACCAAACTATCCCACTGCCATAAAAAATCATTATTGAAGAACTTAAAATGACTTACGCGTACAAAACAGTTATATCATTTTCTGCAAAAGACATTTCATTAGCATTTCATTCATAAAACAACTATGTAGTACCACCCACACCATTTAAACAATGTGAATAGCTGCAATTTCCTTAACTAATGCTCCATTATATACACTGTTGACCTACATATAAACTAGCTGGATTGAAGAAAAAAGCGAGATACCGTCTACTCTATTTAATTGTCTGTTGTGAGAGCAGTTGATTTGACACGAGGACATGAAATTAAATGAATGACTTGTCTAGACGGCCACTCACAGAATTTCTGTTCCTATAGTAAAAGCTGCCGGTCTGCTGGCTGTTTGAATTCGAGGTTGAATAAACTCCGGTTTAATGTTGATGACTTGTATTAATTGCTTGAGACATTCTTAATTAATGGTCACTAAACGTTAGAAATTGTTGATGTTTAACCGGAGTCATATTTATAAGATGAATGTATTAATTGAAATACACAAATAACGATAACAACACAAATAAAGAAATGCTTTTCTTATCATTTAGTTGAGATAAATAATTAGTAATATTTTAATGTTATATTATTTTGTTTCTCCGTACTTATTTTAACTTAGCATTTTTCTTTAAAATTCATTATACTTATTTATGAAAATAATTTTGTGAGTGTAAGCAATTATATATATATATGAATAATTAAGTTTAACAACTCCTTTTTTTATCAGTTTATTAAAAATAACTTAATTTATTGTTACTAAAATTATATAACTCGAAAAAAAAATAATAATTTACCGTTCATTATAATTAAACGTATTTTTTAATCCTAACTATTCTAGATTAAGTGGAATTTTTAAAATTTTCTTCAGATAATGTTGCCGATTTCACCGCCAAAGCACCTAAATTTATTATCAAGATCGCCAAGTTTTCGCCAGTTTTACCATATCTTAGTACAGAATTGTGGAACAGTGTTATTAAAAAAAAAGTACAATTCACCACAAATCAATAAAATCAATTATAAATAAATATAAAGATAGGTTTTATAAAACCAAAGCTCTAAAAATGTGTCATTATTTGCATCAGAATACATTATTTAAATCAGAATCTTAAATTGCAATTACTGCATATTTGCATAACAATATGTAACATAAACATAAGCATATGTAGAACAATACATATGTAACATAATCCATAAGTTGCATTGAAGAAACTGAAAACCATTTGACATAGACAAACATTAAAGTGTTAACAGCAAAAATTGCAGAAGCAAATCCTCTGATCTGCTTTAATTTTTTTTTTTGCATTTTTCTCAAAAGAGAAAAATACATGCATACAAAATATACAAAAACAGGATGAGAATAAGTTCTTCAGAAAATCAACAACAATCTCAACAAAAAATTAAAACATAAAAATTAATTAATTATATCCTTAATATAGTTTTATCCAGGACATTATAAACTATGTCATTCCTACTGTCTTTATATGGCTGGATCCAAATCGAAACGAATCTAGCGACTTTTTTTCCTTGCATGTATATATATATATAATTTATACTAATAAAGGAAATAATTATTAAAATAGTAAAATGCGTTAGATAAACTCAATGGCGAATAACAGAAAAGAGTTATGTGCAGGAAAAAATGCGTAGCTCAGCAAGTGACGAATCAAAAGAACGAGGGCATGTCACGCCTAATTGATATTGATCGTCCGTCTTTGTCGGCGTTCATAAAAATGAAGTGGGGTTGTCTAGTCCTTTCTGACGTGCCAATTTATAATTAACACACGATACTGCAGGAATCTTTATCCTAGAAATGAATTAGGTTGCATAATTTAGTCCCACTTTTACCACATGACGCGCCGTCATATTCAACTGTTCACCTTTACTTCTTTTTTGCCATTTTTTAGTTATGAATATTCTTAAAAAAAAAAGAACGAAAGAAATACCCGATTCATCATAAGTTGAAATCGTTGACTTGTTTTTCTTCTTTCGAGTTAATTGTTGTAATCTTGAACGTGTGTGTTGAAACATAGTAGTTGTGAAAGTTATTCGCGTTAATTAAAGAAACTCGTATCATTTAAATAAAAGAAGTGGTGATCAATCAAGTAACGACTACTTGAAGGTTTTGTATTTTCAATTGGATAAAACTGTTGCAAATTGTATAACTTATTACATATTAATGAAGTTTGCATCACCGGTAGTGTGTAAATTGAGTTCATTTGAATTATCTTAATTAGTCTTAACGTGCGTAGGAATTATATTTGCACTGTATTCTAACGAATGTTTTTTATTTTGCAGGTGAGTGACCAATTTCTTGATGCAGATCTTGTATAATGAATGATCAGATAGAAACCTGGATTGATAGCTCATGTAGTCTTCATAAAAGATGTTTGCGATCTTCCATTGTAAATATTTTAATTAATTTTCATCATCTCAAATTAAAGGTATGATGGACATTAACTCTATGGGTTATAACTTACATTGTAAGCTTAATAAGAGTTATAAGTAACTTGTATATTTACTTATAATATAATTATAAGTTTAATACATTATAAGGGGGTTTTAAGCTTAAATTACTTTATCTTTTTTTCTTTAAAATAATATTAATTTTTGATTTTAGAAGTTTAAATTCTACTTTTAAACATTATCTAGAATTAAATCGCCGTTTCTGAGTATTGTCTTTATTATATTATATAAATTCGACTTATTTTTTAAAAAATATTTTAAAATATTTGTGTATCTAAATTAAAAGTTGAATTCTTATTTTTTTATCATTTTTCCCTGTAATTTCAAACTAATTTTATTTCCTTAAATACATAACTAACTCCCCAGCATCTACGATCATGTTTCCATTTTTGTTTTGATTTTAACAATTCAATAATATGTAGTAAATTTAATCAGTGAGTAAGTAGTTTTGTAGTTGTAAAAATTGACGGGTTATATTAAAAAATTTTTATAATACCTTATGTAATAAATTTCGAAGTCAGGCTTTCGAAAGATTTATTTTGTTATTGAAAATTCATTCTCTTGGATTTAAATTGAAACGATATATTTGTAAGTTTATTTATTTACATCATTTTTTTCTTAAGACAAAATTATAGATTACTAATTAACATAAATATTTCCTATCTATAATGACTTGGATTGGAACTAAAAATACGAATCATTTTTTTTTGTAACATTTACATAGTTTAATATTTTAATAACTAACTCCCCAGCACGATAGCACATGGTGGGCCAAGGCCGTCTGCCTACTAGCAGATTCCGACTGCTAGATGCTGGAGATGCTTTCTTTTTTTTTAAGGAATAGGATTGTCAGTCTTATGCCCAAAGCTCTACAGTCATATTAGATCTAACCTACGGTTTTAAAGTGGATTCTGAACCACTACAAACATCCATGGGGCCTGAAAATTGTGGCACCGAGCAGCTAGTCATTCAGCCATCAGGCACCTATAAATACATAACATGGGGACCTGATGACCGAGTGACTAGCGTTCTGGCGCTCAGTGCCATGGATGTTTGTAGTGGTTCGAATCCACTTAAAACCGTAGGTTAAGATCTAATATGACTGTAGAGCGTTGGACGTAGGACTGACAATCCTATCCGGAAAAAAGTCAGACTTCTACCTATAAGTGCACCATCACAACAGAAGTCAGTCGGGGGTGAGGAATGAGCCACCAATGCCTTAAAGGCTTATAACCTCAGGTACTAAGGTGAAATGATGAAACAGATATTATAGAGATAACGTGAGCATAATAAAATGACTTGAAAACGGATTAAGAACCGGCATACGCAGCATGGTACCCGTAAAGTTAACTACCATTGGAACATGATGCAAGTTACCAATTATGAGTGCATAATCTCATTTAAACTTTATTGATAAAACACAATTACAATTATATACAGGAAGAGATCACACGCAGGTGATTGAAATATTTAAGAATAATACTAATGATATATAAATAGTTAATAGTGAAAGGATGCAAACAATTAAGTAAATAAGTATAAACAAACAAAATCCAGGGTTAATAAGATACAAAAATAAAGTAAATAAAATAAAATAAAATAAGGTAAGTTGAGTAGTAAATGTGTAGGCAACAGGAGTGTAGCAGTAGTGGCTGAAGTTGTCTGGAGAGTTGTATGATACAATAATAAATGATGAGGTAGAGGATGTAATGCTGTAGAATTGATATGACTGTGACTGGTACATAGGTGGATGAATCACAACAGAAGCTGCATCCCCTTTCCTTCCCTCCATGATACCACATGCGTTCTTGAACTTGATCTAGATGTTGTTGTCTACCAAGTGGGATAAGAAACAACAACAAATATATAACACGAAGTTTACATACACAAATTGAAAAACAGATTTTTTTAAGCAATTGTTAAATCTAGTACAGAATCTTTACTTATATTATTCAGCTATTTGCAGCTGTTCATGCCAGTATAATAATCAGATATATGAAAAACCGTCAAGTTTTTTGGCCATTTGAAGCGACAATAGAACTACCAAAAAAAAACAAACATCTTCAACCCCATAACTTCAGTTATGCCTTTTATAAAACTCTTTAAATAAATTAAGAGTGGGCTTTATTTTCCGGCCCTAAATACAGTTTACTCGTGAAAAACATTTTAATAATCCTCTCATTTTATTGTCTTGTGTATACGTCCTTCTTTCACCATTAACCCTTGCAACCCACGCGTTGGCTAGAAGGTAGTATCTTTACTTACCATATCCGCTGCCTTAAACATTCCAAGAATTGGGGTTACGTTAATGCATAAGCACTGCGTTACATCAGCATCTGAAGGTTCCCTTCATAATGACCTCTTCTTGTCATTGTGCTTAAGTTATTTTTAATGAAAATATGTAGTAAGCAGGGAAGTTCAATTATTTCCCAGGCTTTAAGAATGAATAGCCCTCATAAGAAGACTTACTACGGAATTTTTGAAATAATGAGTTCGCGAAAAGGGGTTTCGTTTTAATGAGTTAAAAAGTCCACGGTAGAAAATAAAAATGAAAGATTAAAATGCTATTTTGGAATGCATTTATGTTTTTGCTTTTAATGCTAAATGGAATTCTTGTTATGATGGAAAAGACATCGTCTTGTGAAATGGCTTAATTATTTCGTGTTTTTCTTCTTTCTGTTTGATTATTTTTAGCTCTGTGACTGTAATAAGCGTATATGAATATTTTTTGTGCGATATTTTCAATTCTGTGGTTTACCTTTTCACTATGTATGTATATCTTAAAAAATACCATTGCTTGATTTGAAAAAATATAATAATATATTTTGAAATTAACTAAAATTCGTTATTAGAAATTTATTTTATACTTACCAATTAATCCAATTTAAGGCAATGAATTTATTTCATATTTACCAGTCAATCAAATTTAAACCGAGGAATTTATTTTATACAATCAATTCAAATTAGCAATCAATCCAATATAGCAATCAATCCAAATTAAGTCAAGGAATTTATTTTATACTCACCAATTAATTCAATTTAAATCAAGGAATTTATTTTATACTTAAATAATCAGCCAATTAATCCAATTTAAGCTGAGGAATTTATTTTATACTTACCAGTCAATCAAATTTAAGCCGAGGAATTTATTTTTAAGCCGAGGAATTTATTTTTATACAATCAATAAGCCAATATTTTATACAATTAAGCAATTAATCCAATTTAAGTCAAGAAATTTATTTTATATTTACCAATTAATCCAAATTAAGCCAAGGAATTTAATTTATTTTATATTTACCAATTAATCCAAATTAAGCCAAAGAATTGATGTTATACTTCAAGAATTGATTTTATACTAAGTCAAGGAATTTATTTTGAAACGATAATTATACATTATTTATTAATTTAAATTTGAAACTTAAAAAAATAAACAACAAACAAAGGGAAAGACACTAAGAAATATTTTCCAAAAAATAGATATAAATGTAAGATAAAACGATGAAATAGGAAACTAAAAGTTATCAGCGTCTGAAGGTTCTCTTTATGTAATGACCTCTTCTCGTCATTGTGCTTAAGTTATTTTTAATGAAAATATGTAGTAAGCAGGAAGTTCAATTATTTCCCAGGCTTTAAGAATGAATAGCCGTCATAAGAAAGACTTACTACTACGGAATTTTTGAAATAATGAGTTCGCGAAAAGGGATTTCGTTTTAATGAGTTAAAAAGTCCACGGTAGAAAATAAAAATTAAAAATTAAAATGCTATTTTGGAATGCATTTATGTTTTTGCTTTTAATGTTAAATGGAATTCTTATTATGATGGAAAAGAATTCGTCTTGTCAAATGGCTTAATTATTTCGTGTTTTCTTCTTTATGTTTGATTATTTTCAGCTCTGTGATTATAATAAGCGCTTGTGGATATTTTTGTGCGATATTTCAATTGTGTGTTCTACCGTTTCAGTATATTTATATCTTAGAAAATACCATTGCTTGATTTGAAAAATATCAATAATATATTTTGAAATTAAATTCCTTGGCTAATAACCAATTTTAGTTATTTTATACTTGCCAATTTATCCAATTTAAGCAAATAATTTATTTTTATACTTACCAATTCATCAATTTAAGCCCAGGAATTTATTTTATGCTTACATAATAATTATCATATTTTCTATCAAATTAAATTAAACATAATCAATACATTGAAGATTAAAAGCAAATATACAAACGAAGTATATGCAAACAAACAGGCCCAATGAGCCAAACACGTTGATCTTAACCAATACATTTTTTATGTTTGTTTATTAGTTGTGTAGAATTTCTCCTTATTTTCGATTCAATGTTTACTGTTTTTAGAATAGTGTAATTCTAATTTTGCTAACAATTGGAATGTAGGCCCCTCTTGATCTTGAGGTTCTAGGCTGAAACCTAGTTAGCCTATAGGAAAATCCGGCCCTGATGACAAACGTGACCTTTGGTCCAAAATTTTAAGGCCTTTAATGCAGATGGATAGCCTAGATATAGATTTTTTCCTATAAATATATATACTTAGATACGAGAATTATGTTAGCACAGTTATTATGTTAACAATACTTTCAATATAAATGCATTATTTTTCTTTTATACTTCACAATACGTATGTATTTTCTTGTATACTTCACAACAGGGGCATAAAGCAATGAATCTTCCAACTTAATAGTCATTATACAATAATAGCGCATCCCGAAAAATGAAATCGTAAAAAATAAAAATAATAAAAACTTGTCCTTATCATGCAGACAAATAAGGTGTATTCTAAGAATTGCATTGAGTAATGCTTTGACATTGATTGATCACCCTATGCAATTCTTTAAATTATGTCTGTAGTTTCTTGCAAATAGCATAGTATGAAGAATTCTCCCACTTTTTGTCAATGGAAAAGATAACTGACTTGTGTAGATGTTGTAAAAAACATTAGTTAGATTTCAAAGCACAATTTTAAACCTGCAATAAAAATACCCCTGTGTAAAATATGATATGCATTGTTATAAAAATTTTGTTACTCGAATTTGGCGATGTATCTGAAAGATAGTTGAATAATGTTAGGATTTCAAGATGTAACTTAATTATTATTATCATTTTTGCTACTGTGCGTGCAGAAAGTGTTATTTTTGTTAAAACGATGTCCTGCTTTGAATGTTCAGTCTAACTTTAGATTTAAATGATTGGTTAACAGTTACCGAATAATTAGGCTATAAATGATACAACTTTCATATATTTTCTAATATCGCTGGTGTATATCAAATTACCCGTTCTAAAAAATGACTGGAATCAAAATTATTTCTTGTGTCAATGAATGTTAAATAATTAAGGCTAATTTGTGTATTGCAGGCAATATATCTGAGGTTATATTAATTGTTATAGTATTTAGTGTTCTTTTTATGAATGCAATATTGTTTGTAGTGGCTTGATGGCCTTGTGACTAGCCTCGGTGCCACAGGGGTTCGAATCCCAGTGGTGCCATGGATGATTCAAAATCCACTTTAAAGTTTAGGTCCCGGTTAGACATGACTGTAGGACGTAAGACTGTAACCCTACCCCGTAAAAAAAAATTATCTCCTAGCAGATTTCGAGGCATAATAATTCAGGGTGATTTTAAAGAGTTCGTAGATATCTTAAGAACTATATTTAAAATATTTTTTTTAATTCATACGCATAAAAAGAGTGTAGTTTGCAATCCTTATCTTAGGAAAATGAAGGGTTTGAAATAAAAAGATGTTTAAAGTTTATTATAATGTCTAGCCTAGTTCTTATCACGACAGAATATTTTATGTCTAATTAATGTCTTAATGTCTGTTTTATAATCCAGTATGTTTAACTAATGTCTGTTTCATATTCAGTTATGCGAAAATTAATATTTAGATCTTATTATGTCTAATTTAGTTGTTCCTGTTCTTTAAAAAGTTTTCCAAGAATACGTAAGCTCACCAAGGGACTGTTACCCCAATGAAGAAGAATAATGTTATTTCTTTGCTTGACAAAAACAAATAACTTATATGATTTTAATGTGTTAAACAAAACCCCAAAAATTTTAAAAGAATGGCAAAAAAAAATATTAAAAGTTTTTGTGATTTAAGAATTTTATTTAATTTGGAAACATTTAGTTTTTAAAATTTTTGTTTAATGGAATTGTGTTAAATAAATTAGCGATTTTTTTATATATTCATAGAAAAAATTTTAGAGAACAAGAACAACTAAATTAGACATAATAAGATATAAATATTAATTTTCGCACATCTGAATATAAAACAGACATCAATTAAACATACTGGACTATAAAATAGACATTAATTAGGCATAAAATATTCTGTCGTGATAAAAACTAGAATAGACATTATAATACAATTTAGACATCTTTAGAATACATTGGAAAAAGATTTTCAACTGAAACCCTTCATTGTTCAAATATAAGTATAGCAAACTACACCCTTTTACATATGTGAATTAAAAAAAAAAAAAATGTATATATTAAATATAGTTCTTAAGAAAACTAGGAAGCTTTGAAATCGCCCTGAATTACATAATAATGTACGAAATCGCACAAAAATTGCTCCGATGTCTTGCACACCTCGTGGCTGTCATTTCCCGTTCTAATGAATGCCTTAGGATCGATTTTTCATCCTTTTCAAGAAAATGTAATTTACATGCAAATGACAAAATTATTGATGTTTTCACACCTTCTTAAGAAGGGCTGTATTCGCTTTTTTGGTTTTATGCAAAGTAGGTGTTAATATGGGTGTTATTGCAAATCCAGTAGTATAAAAGAACAACAGTCTTAATATGGATTGATGTAGCTGATGACTTTTTTATAAAAATGAATTAATGTTGTTGTTTTAAGGTCTGTATTATCAATAAACTTTTCGGTTTTAAAGCTTATTGTTTTTGTGCACAACAGAAAGCGGGGAAAAAGACATTTTGTTTTGTTCATTTTTTTAACATTAATAATATGGGGTTATTTGATGTAGCAATATCATCATAATCTTTATATGTGATTTGAAAACAATATTGTGTATTTTATTACAGCATAGAATACTTTATATGCCAATCTAAGTATTTGTTTAATTTCTTTTTTGTATATGTTATGAATAATTTTGTTAGAGAATTCAATATCAGTAAAAAACCATCTTTGATTTATGGAATTGGATAAAAAAACCGTATTGTCAAATTAATATTTCATCATCAATGGCCCGACAGCCCAGAATGGGGCAAGGCTTTCCTTTGAAGAGATTTCCATGCATTCCTCTGGGTGACAAGGGTCCTCCCAATTCATACAGCAAAAATTTTTTCAACTGCGTTTATCCATCGCAACTTCTTCCTTTTTGTCCCTGTGGTAAAACAGACATTAATTAGACATAAAATATTCTGTCGTGATAAGAACTAGACTAGACATTATAATAAAATTTAGAGATGTTCCAATTTAGAACACGAAGGATTTCATCTCAAACCCTTCATTGTCTAAATATAAGGATTGCAAACTACATCCTTTTTATGTATGTGAACCAAAAAAAAAAAAAAGTATATTTTAAATATAGTGCTTAAGAAAATCAGGAACGCTTTGAAATCGCCCTGAATTACATAATAATGTACGAAATCACACAAAAATTGCCCTGATGTCTTGCCTGTCATTTCCCATTCTAATGAGTCTTAAGGATCGATTTTTCATCATTTTTTACATGCAAATGACAAAATTATTGATGTTTTCACATTTTCATAAGAAGGGTTCGTTTTTTTGGTTTTATGCAAAGTAGGTGCTAATATGGGTGTTATTGCAAATCCAGAAGTATAAACGAGCAACAAAGGCATCTTAATACGGATTGATGTAGCTGATGTCTTTTTATAAAAATGAATTAATGTTGGTGGTGTTGTTGTTGTTGTAAGTTCTGTATTCCTAATATACTTCTATTTTTAAAGCTTATCGTGTTTGTGGGTAAAGGGGGAAGAAGCTTGTTTTTCACATTTTCAACATTAATAATATGTGGTTATTTGATGTTGTAACAATATTATCATATGTGATTTTAGTTCTATATTGTGTTATTTGGTACATAACACAATATAAAACTAGGATTTGGACTAACACATCTAAGGATTTGTTGAATTTGTTATTAGCATAATTATGAAATCATTTTTGTTAGAAAATTTAACATACCATATTCGATTTAGGGTGGGGATGAAAAATAAACCGTATTGACAACTGAATATTTAGCGTATGTAAATATCACTTAGGGGCCTGATGGCTAGTCATTAGCGCTTTGCCGTTTGATGGATGCTATGGATGATTGTAGTGGTTCGGAATCTGCTTTAAACCGTAGGTCCTTGTCTGATATGATTGCAGAGTGTTGGTCGTAGGGCTGACAATCCTACCCCGTAAAAAGAAAACAAGTCCTATCTCGAAATTTGCCACCATGGGGCAGTTTCCGCAATGTAGATTTGGTTTAGTTTGTCGCTCTACTATCATTTTGTGCACATTCTAAGCTAATTAGACCGGGACCGTGGATTCCTAACCACTAACAAACATCCATGCCACCACCAGGATTTATAATCTGAAGCCTGTGGTACCAATGTCCAGAGCGGTATCCAATTGGCCATCAGGCCGCCCAATGAAGAAGAAGAAATATCGCTTATTTATTCGATATGATGTTTACCTTGTAAATATATTTTTCAAAAGATGAGCAATTAAAAATAAGCATTAAGCAATCCATGTGGGTGTTTTTTTCTTTCAATGTGTATTGTTGTAAATTTTAAGTCATATATGTGGGCGGAGTGGTGAATCTTCTCCGGAAGGGAGAGTCTTTTTTAAAACACTTTTTAAATAACGCCCAACGCTGTATTTTCTTTTCACGTGATTTGGAATTAATTTTTTGTTTCCCAGCATGACTTACGAAATCTATTGCAAAATATTGATGAGAACGAAGCCACTATATTCCATACATGATTCGAAAGCTACTTTCGTGTACGAATTGGAGGATTGGTTTGGTTTGTCGCACTACGGTTATTTTCTGCACATTTTAGGCTAATTAGGCCGGGACCTACAGTTTAACGTGGATTCCGAACCACTACTACTACTACACCACATCACTGTGGCTCAGTGGCAATGTGCGCCACTGGTGAGAATTAGGGCGGTGGCTTAATCCACTGGCGGCCTTGTTGTAGACGCTATTCCAAAAAACGAGGAGTCTCGATGGCATTTGTGATGTTCAACATCTTGCCTCATTGGTCAAACTACTACTACTATTACTACACCACACCACATCACTGTGGCTAGAGCTGAGTTGCCCCGTTACAATTTGGGAATGATATGGGTGAAAAGTCTGATTGGGCTCAGTGAATTTATGGTCATATGATACCGATACCTACAGTTTAAAGTGGATTCCAGGTCGCTACAAACATCCATGGCACCACCGGGATTCGAACCCGAAACCTGTAGTACCGAGCGCCATAGCACTAGCCAATTCCGAACCACTAACAAATATCCATGCCACCGCCAGGATTCGAGCATGAAACCTATTCCAACGGCCAGAATGCTAGCCAATTGGCCATTAGTTACATGGTAATTTTTTATTGAATTCATCTAGTATTCTTTTAAATGGAATAATATTTAGAAAGGAACATTATAAATTCACTGAAGCTATTAATAAAAATATTTAAAAGAACAAAAAAGGAATGGAACAAACATAATTTCGAACGTTTTATATATTTCAATAAGAAATATACGCATATATTTGTACAGTAAATGTATAAAAAAAGTAAAATCTAAAAATCGAACAAAATTTACTGAAGTAATGGTTGAACATTTATTGAATGAATATGTTTAAAACGAACAAAATTGATTAAAAGTAACTTTTCAATTTGTGATATATTTAAAAATCTCGTTCTAGTTAATAACTTTTCAAATATTTTGATTTACTTTTTTTATTAATGTGTATGTAATAGATTCTATAATCATTTTTGAGTATAGCTATTGATATGGATTGTTAATTACAGTACTCCTCTATTTTTAATGTTTGTGAATATTCATTATATGAAGTAATAAATTATTTAATAAATTCGTTAAAAATATCTATGATATAACATGAATTTCACCTTGATAATCTGTGCTACATGAAATAATTGAATATTTTAGAATTTTTTATTTAATGTCTCAAAAGATTTACATATTATTATTTTTAAAGATTTATAATTCATTTCAAGTTTCGTAAAAGATTCATAGGAATTCAACAACAACAACTTCTGGTTGTGAGGTCGAAATAATTTTTGTTAAAAATATATTCATTTAACCGTGAAAGACTTAAAAACTTTTTTTTTAAAAATAAAATTTTAGATTAAAATTTTGTTTAGATAAACAGTTTTGTTGCTTTAGTGTGAACTTGAGTACATTAAAATTATTTTCCAAAAAAATAAATAAATAAAAATATTTTAAAGGTCATGCAATCTTGGAGAACAACACTACAGATGTCTGGATATAAAAAGTGTTGTCATTTTGCATTAAAATATAAATATATATATTAAAAAAATATTTCCATTTTGTAAATGACATTTTTTTTTGCTTTTTTGTTTAAAATGTTGTTAAAAAAGGGAAAAACTACAAAAATTTCAACAATATTTTTGTTGCTGTTGTCTGTCTGTGACGATCTCAACTTTTGCACTTGACCTAGTAATAGTTTTTGTTTTCGTTGCCAGATTTTTTTTTTTTTAAACTTTTTATATTTATTTATTTCCTGTTCCTCGTTTTTTTTTTTTTCTTCACGTTTGTGGAACCTTTTCAAGTTGAAATGAATGTTCTTTGTTTATTTTAAGATAAGAATTACTGGCGTAATTTATTTTAATTCTGAGAGTTTTTTTTTTTTTTGATTCTTTTTTTTTCCACTCTTGTCAGTTTCCGCTTCGAAAATAGCAGACGATACTATAAATTTCGAACACTTGTGTTTCGTGCAAAGTTAGATCACATTTCAATGTCGTCTGCACGTTGGCTTCTTTTATTTATTTATTTATTATTTATTTTTTTTTATTCTTTCCCTGGTTCCATGGGCTTAAGAATCATGACTTTGCAGAATTGGAACCTTTTCTAACGGAAACTAACATTTATTATTATTTTTCCTTTTTCTTGCGTGTGGTGTGGGAGGGTTAAATATTTCTTAACTGCCAACCGTCGCAATGCGGGTACGGAAATGATTCAGCTTTTTTTAAGTTTCAAGGGCACACAGGCATGTGTATGGAGGCTCCGTTGTGTAACATTTGTTATTCATTAGTTCCGGATTTGTGAAGCAAATTACTAGCCAAAGCCAAAGTTATACAAAGTCTTTATAGCCGAAGTTATACTGAAAATGTTTAAAAATACCCAAGATGATCTTAAAATATGAATTAAATTCAGAAATGTGAAATAAGTTAAGAAACATTTTTTTCTCTATATAACGAAGTTAATTGATTTTGTAACGCAAATTAGGTACGCTGTATAACCAAGTTAAATGTACTAAAAACGTTTTAAAATACCGAAGTTGATCCTAAAATATGAATTTATTTGAAAAATGTTGTGAAGTAAATTAGGAACACAATTTTTTTCTCTATATAACGAAGTTAATTGATTTTATGTATTAAGTTAACGAAGTTAATTGATTTTGTAAAGCAAATTAGGTACGTTTTATAACCAAGTTAAATGTACTGAAAATGTTTAAAAATGCCCAAGATGATCCTAAAATATGAATTTATTTGAAAAATATTGTGAAGTAAGTTAGAAATAATTTTTTTTTTTTCTATCTAACGAAGTTATTTGATTTTATATTTATTTATTCATTTATTTTATATACTTTAAATTCATTTTGTATTTATTTATTATCATGTGTGAATATGATGTTGTTGTAGTATGACCCGAAAAAAAAGAACAAAAATGAATAAGTATATAAATAATTATTTAAAAACAGATTAATCTTTTGGGGAACACCACCATAAATTTTTTATTTCAAAAGTTTATTTAAAATTATCACTCTTTTAAAATTGACATGAAATGTGCATTGCTACGATTAACGATTTTTTCAAATCACGTGGTCCAGTGATACACTTTTATTGGCTGCCTTTCAGAATAAAAACAGATTATTGTTTCATTTTTCTTAAAATCTTGTCTAAGTATCGGTTTATGAAAAATTAATTTAACCGGTTTATATTAATTTAACCATTCCTTAACATTATTGTGTATTCAAGTTTTGTTGTTGAAAGAAATGATAAAATATGTTCACACGTGATAAATTTATTTATTTATTTTCCTTTTTCTTTTTCTCATTTGTAACTGATGAAGATTTCTGGCTTATGAGCGTATGAGTGTAGGATTATTTTTATATGGATTTCATATGTAGTTTTAAAAGGATATGATTATACAAAACAACATTGCATTGGACGTAACTACCCAGTGGGTTGGGTTATCTTCTATAGGCTATGCAATTAAGGGAAAAATCGACTTGAAATTACCCCTAGAAGTCACCCCCTCCTCCCCTTCCTTGACACACCAAAATATTGTACTTGTTTTCAACAAATTAGCCTGTTGTTGGGCCAAATGCCATTTTTTTATATTCCATTTCTTTTTACTTATTTTTTAAATACATATTTCATAATGAATAACATTTTCTTTGGCATTTAACTGAGTATACATCCCAACAAGCATCTATTTTAACATAAACACCATACTAGTTGTGATCATTTAATGTAACGAGTTGGTTATTAAAATTTTTTTTACATTATTATGTATTTATATTTCAGTAATGATGCACTGTAACAGAAAAAAAAAAAATGTAAAGTTACATCGTTGAAAGCTTAGATTTTTGAAAAATTAATAAGTAGTATATAATGAATATGTATAACGAAATGTGTATCTGTAGCCATCCTATTTATTGTGCTTTTCAAAGAATTCCATTTATCTGCTTCTTAGTACAAATTGTACTATAAAAAGAATCATTAAACTCAAATCATCAAAGTTAGTTTTCATGAAATATTTTGAAGGTCATTTAAATACAATTACCAGAAAACATTTCCTGGTATATATATTTTTAAAATATACCAGGAATTTTTTTCTTCTTGTAATTGTACTTAAAAATGACCTTCAAAAATATTTTTAAAATAAATTTTTTATTAATGCAAATATGCATGCTAAATGAGTTTACAAATTCTTTAGGTTATTCAACTACATTACACTTGCAAGCTGCCCGACTCGTGGTTCAGTGATAACGTGCGCCGGTGAGCATTAGAGATGAGGTTCAATTCGCTGGCGGCTTTGTTGTAGACACTGTTTCAAAAGACGAGGATCTTCGATGGCGTTTGTGATGTTAGCATCTTTTTTCTCGTGAGTCGGACTACGTGGTGGGAGTTTTCCGGGTTTTCTCCCATACGATACGCAAATATGGGGTAGTTCCCCCTACAGCTCTTCCCGGAAGTCACTGTCCTCCCTCTTCAGCGTCACGGAGCCAAGTCAGATTTCAACCTACGGTGCCCCCATCACAAAATCACCTTTCCCTTCTTCCAAAAGACCACATGGGTTTTTGGACAAAATTGTTGTTGTCTACCATGTGGGATAGCCAAATTAAAAAACAATAATAAAAATTTTTTTTTTTTTAACTGAATTATTTTAATGTTCTCAGAAAGAATTCCCAAAAAAAGGTTGGTTTGGTTTTGTCACTCTACGGTCATTTTGTGCACACTTAGGCCAATTAGACCAGGACCTACAGTTTAATGAGAATTCCGAACCATTACCACTACACCACACCACTGTACTTAGAGTTGAGTTGACTCTTTACAGTTTTGGGAACCTACGGCTTCAAAGTGGATTTCGAACCACTACAAACATTCATGTCACCATCAGAATTGAAACTGAAGTCTGTGATACAAAAGGCCAACCAATTGGCCATCAGGCCGCTTTTCAAAAGGGAATTAATTTTTAATTTTGTGACTCACATTTTATAAGTATTATTACTAGCAATAAGTAGAGTTAGAAGCTTTGATTCTTTTTGTCACACTGCATTAAAATATTTTCACAATTGCTATTATTGAAGATATATTTCCTTGTGTCATTGTCGTCATGCCGTGTTAAAACCTTATTTTTTCCATGTAATGTGTAGGGTACAAAAGTGAAAAAGTACATTGTTAAATCCATCATAAACCCGATAAATATAAATATAACACGGCTGCGCCTCTCGTTTTATGACGCGTTTCCTTTGTTTGCATTGCCATAAAAATAAAACAATACTGAAGTGTTATGTTTTATTATTATTATTTTTTGACATAGAAATTTAAAATATTTCAAGTATTTCGTCTCTTTTTTACAAAAATATTTAAAGAAGAATTAAATTTGTTGACCTCGATGCAATATATGGAGGTTTTTTTTTAAAAAAAAAAAAAACTTTATTAAATTCAATGTTAATTAATTTTATTAATTCTTATAATTTATTTTTTATTTATCATTGAAGAAAACTTGGATTTTTATTTTCTGCTTCAGATTTTTACGTTAGTGATAAATTGTGTATTTAAATAGTGTTGAGAAGATTTTAAGACTTTATTATTAATAATAATATTTTTTTTTTTTTTTTAATTATTTGGTCTTGCCTCATACTATTGCTGTTTAATAATGGAAAAAATTTATTATATAGGAATAAATTTTTATAAACAATTTTTTTATAGAGTACTTTTAAAAAAATAAATGTAAATATTGCTAGCAACGAAAAATGTCAACTTTATAAAATGTATATGAAAATAATTTTATTCATTAATTTTATTTTTATCCAAAAGTAAAAATATGCTAGATGCTTTTCTTCTTCTTCGTTGGCGCAACAGCCCAGTGATGGCCAAAGTCGTCTGCCTACTGGCAGATTTCGAGATTGGAGAGATGTTTCTTTTTTACAGGGTGAGGGTTGTTAGTCCTACGCTGTATAGTCATATTAGACTAGGACCTACGGTATTAAAGCACCATTACAAACATCCAAGGCACCGCCGCATTCAAATTCGTGTCAGAACGTTAGTCATTCAGTCATATGCTATATTAGAATATTATGGTCATACTAGCCAAATATAGCTAGTCAAATCTAGCTGAAATATGCCATATTAGCATATTAAAATTATTAATAATAATCTATAATTATTCTACAATTAATTTTCATGTAAATAGTTTTGCTGCATACAATTTAAAGTACAATCATTATAATATTTTATTGATGCTATTAATTAAAATGAAGAAATTTAATACACAAAATAAATAATAAATAAAATATTAAAATAATATAAAACATATAACAAACAATATAAAAATATATAAATAATGAAATTAAATAATAAAAATTAAAAAAAATGAAATGAAAAAAAAATGAATAAAATTTTTTTTTTTTTAATTTCGAAAATTATAAAATTCTGAGATATTAAAATTTAATTAATTCAACTACTTTAACGCTTAAAACAGGAAATGAAATATTAGTTAATTTTATACTTATTTTTTACTTATTTAATTTTATATTTATTTATTTTTTACTTATTTAATTTTATACTTATTTTGTTTACTTATTTATACTTATTTTATTTTATTTTATTTTTATTTAGTTTTATACTTATGGGTATTTTTTATTTAATTTTATACTTATTTTTATGTTAAATATATATTTACCTTACTTTCTCATGTGAAAAAAATAACTAAAAAAAGTAAATAAATGACATCATATGTAATTCTGATTAAACGTTTAGCTAATACTTTTAGATAGCCTATTGTAAAAATTGTAATCCATTTTGATTCTGTCATTTTCGTACATTTGCAGCATACATGCCACAATAAGTATGGGGAATTAATAGATGAACTATGAGAAATCTAACGGAAAATAATAAATCTGTATTTTAATGGCATTTTTTATGAGTAATTTATTTTATAGGAACTGATTCATAACTTCCGGCTTGACATCTTGCTGCCAAGTCGTCTTTGACAGCATCGGTTCACTCACGATTGTGTTGTTTTTAAGTTGTTCCGTATTGAATCGACGTTGGCATTCGTTCAGAAAGCGTGCTGCTGCCTTTCGGTTGTGAAACAAATTGATTGAGTGCCGGATTCATTATGAATGCGTGCTTTAAATGAATGAATTGAAACTCTTTTTGCAGTTCTAATTGTATACTGTGATGAAATTTAATTAATGCCCTAACGTAAAACGTCAATCGGAAAATTTCAGTTTAATTTCATTACACATTTTACGAACAAATTAAATAATCTAAAATTATTATTGTTACAGTGATGCATTATTTATATTTTGTTTACGAATCTTCTGTGAAAAGTATACAGGTTTACAGTGTGTCTTTTACAGATTTTTTTGGAAAAGGTCTTTTTTAATCATTTTTAAGTGAGGATATTTTTTTTGTTATTAGAATATGATGTCACTCAGAGGACAAATATATGATCTTGGTATCACAGGCTTCAGGTTAGAATCCTGAGGGGTGGCATGGATGTTTGTTAGTGATTCGGAATCCACGTTAAACTGTAGGTCCCGGTCTAGTTAGCCGAAAGTGTGCAAAAAATGACCGTAGAGCGACAAACGAAACCAAAACCAGATGCCAAATAAATTAAACACATTGATGAAGTTTTACTGATGACGCGTTTTACACTATGACAAGTTTACACAAGTTTGCTTGTTTACAAATTTGTACCAATCTAGAGTGGCATGTTGGCTAGCTCTCTGGCGTTTGTAGCAAAAGCTTTTAAGGTTCGAATCTGGCGGTGACATAGATGTTTCTTAGTGGTTCGGATTCTATGTTAAACTATAGGTCCCGATCTAATTAGCCAAAGTGTGCAAAAAAAATGACCATAGAGCGACAAACCAATCTTGATATTTAAAAAATTAAAGAGTATCTCATTTGATGTGTAAGACTTGCATTGAATACAAGCTAACCATTAAATATGATTAATGCTATATTTAGTTAATTTTTATCTATGACTATTACTGGTGATGCATTATTTATAACTCTTTTAGGAATCTTCTGTGAAGTATACAGATTTATAGTGTATTTTTACAGATTTTTTTTTTTGGAAAAGGTCTTTTCACGATGTGAGGATATTTTTGTTATTATAATATGATATCACCCAGTAGACCGAATAAATTAAACACATTGCTGAAGTTTTGCTGATGACGTATTTTTACACTATGACAAGTTTAATTGTAATAAATTTGAACCTCGATCGATCTCGAGCGGCCTGATGACCAGTTGGCCAGCGCTGTGATCTTTAGTACAACAGCTTCATGTTCGAATCCTGACGGTGGCACGGATGTTTGTTAATGGTTCGGAGCCCACGTTAAACTGTAGGCCATGATCTATTTAGCATAAAGTGCGAAAAAAATGTCCGTCGAGAGACAAACAAATTTTCATTGGTGCAACAGCCTTTTTGACAATAGCCTTCTACGAGTTTTTCCAATCATCCCCAATTGTTTTTCAGTTTTTTCTTTTTGATGTTAGATACCTATTCACTAATATACGATGACTTCATTTTGTCCCGTATACTCGTATCATCATCATTGGCACAACAGCCTAGCGTGGGCTAAGGCCGTCTACCCACTGGCAGATTTCAAGATGAGATGTTTTTTCTTTTACGGGGTAGGGTTGTCAGCTGCCCAACAGTCATATGAGACGGGGACCTACAGCTTAAAGTGGATTCCGAACCACTACAAACATCCACGGCACCGCCAGGATTCGAACCCGAAACCTGTGGTACCGAGTGCCAGCCACTCGGCCATTCAAGCCCCCGTATACTCGTATACATCTTGATATTATAAACACCAATTTTGCGGTTTCTTAAGATTTGAAAACAAACATTTGTTGCTCTTATCGACGATGACATCAGATGCCAAAAAATTGAGGACTTCCGTGTGAGGTGCGGCTGGGATATGTATCTGTTGAACCCACGCCAAATTTTAAGAATTGAAGGTGTGATCTTGCGCTGAGATAAGCCCAAAGTTAAACAGCTAAGATACACATGCCAATCGTGAATTTTTTCTCTTCCTTATTTACAAAGTTGATAGTGTTGTTTTAAGGGTTTATGTCTGAATTCAAACTACTTCACTCTTTTGAAGCATGTGTGATAAGCAACATAAAAAAGCTGCCAAGATGTAGGTCAGACATGTTTCAAATTCTACCGTAGGTTTTTTTTGGTTGTTTCTTAAAATGATGCGTAGTAAGGTTATCTGGATTGGGCAATAAATACCTATATATTACCCCCTACACACATTATATTTTTTTTTATGTTGGTTTCTTCATGGACTTGTTAAACGCGCAATAACTCGAAAGACCGAACGAGTTTCAAACTCCTGATCTCTTGTTTACTAGATAAGAGATCGCGAGTTCGAATCTTGTCGATGCCTCCAAATAAATGTTCATTATTATTTCTCTGTACAGATGGCGCTGTTATCGCTTGCTGTTTACTTTTAATTTGCTTATTCAGTTGTCTGAAGTTTATGTTTCTCAATTCGTATTTAAAATTGTTTTAGTTTTGAGATTTGTGTGTAGTTTTAGTTGAGTGTGCGATTTGGTCTTTTTGGGTTAATCACGGTGCCACAGCCATTTTATAAAGGCTAAAACTATTGCGATGTTGTTCGCTTGAATGGTGGGGTAAGGAATATTTATTTTCGAGTGGAATTTCAGAATTAATTGACCACATTTATATGTAGCACGAATTACATCTCTGTTAAGTACAGACATGTATCCATTGCCATCGCGAGATACTCTTCGCAATATCAAAGGGTCGACTTATTTTTAATTGAGTAAATGTAATGTGCAGATTGGGCAACCGGATTGTAACTGGAGTGGTTGGGTTAAGATACTTGAAGTATAGGATTGAGACTTCGCAGCTATATTTACGCACGCACAAACACCACACATTAGAGACATACAATATTTAACACATTTAAAGACAGATAATTATAGATTCTTAGAAAGATTCTACTTCTAAGCCGAAATAACGGCTAGTTGCAGGATGAGCGAAATATACTTCCTATCCGGATGAGAGTCTGTAGGCCAACTAATGGGCCGAAGTGTGCTAAATAAATTTCCTTTTGGAATCAGAGAATATAAACTAAACGTTTTTCAGTGAAAATGCCAGCTGCACTGTACTTCCTCTCAGGTGATAGTCTGGAGTCAAATTGACCATTTCTGCTGAACGCCACAGGAGCGCTGCAGTCAACGTAGGAGGAAGCATGGTGTACAGTGTATCATTATGCGACTCAGATCCGTGTCCTTTTCATCCCGTGCGCGCATTAAAGTGGGTTTCCAACTGATATTAAAATCTCAAAACGTAGAGCATCTACCTATAGGAAGCCAGATTTCCTGCAATTTAGGTTTCCGATTGGCTGGCATTCTATTACACCTAAGATTTTAGTATCAGATGGAAACACATTTACTTGTATTAAGAATAAAGTTTTAGAAAGAAAAGTATATTCAATAAATTTAGCAATCACTTTTAGATTAGGAAAAATGATTGGCATTGATTTTTATTAGTACGGAATAAGTATAAGATTATTATGATGAGTAATACAGATTTGAATTAATGAAGTTTGAAGTTTATAATCTTCGTTATATTTTCCATTTTCCACTTTTTTTGTTCCCAACATTTTAATTTATCATCCAATTTACTTCTGATCTTGAAAGATCATCTTTCTTGACAATGAGTAATTCATTGATTTGAAAATTTTATTAATTTAGTTAATTTTTTTTTCCTTTAAGACATGTTCAAAGCATAAAACGTGCTAAACAAACAACAATGTATTGTTTACATCTTTAAACAATACATTGTTGTTTCTCATTTTTCCAGTTCCAATCTATATATAAATGCATGTTTCTCTCGGTTCTAATATCATAACCTCCTCCTTCCCCCCCCATATTGTTGTTGTTCTTATAGATTTTGATTTAAGTTCTTAAGAAAAAAAAAAATTTCAATTAATAAAAAATGCGATTTTTAAAAATTTAATAACACATTTATTCGTAAATGCGAACAGTTTATTTTTTTTAAAATTAATCATGGAACATATACAAGATTTCATTTCAATATGTTATAAGATAATGAATAAAAATGAATTTTTCTATTTTTATGTTTTGAAAAAAAAAATTTCACTGAAAAAAAGTTTGATTAAAATAATAAAATATTTTCGATTAAATGACAAAAGCTTTTCTACTTATTTTTTGCATTTTTTTCTTGATATTAATGAAAAATTATTCAAGTTTTTCAATTATTCAATTCGAAATTTAGCCTAAGAAAATATGATTTATAAATTGAAACTTCTTTTTTTTTTTTTTTTCTCACTAAATGCTACGCAATTATCCATTTCCTCATAATCTTTAGTGACAATACGGCTTGTTTAACATATTTTATGGTTTGATAGTTAAAGTGCTATAAAGCCAAGTTTAAATGAATCCATCCTGTTTTATATGTGAATTCAAAAATGATTCAGCTGTATCTGATAAGCAGGGATGTATATTCTGCATAAAATTTCGGTGACACTGAACTTCAACTCGTTATCACCACAGTCCTCAAGTTGCTCAACAGAGTCATATTCCTGCAATGGGAATTTTTTTTTTTATATTTGCATAGCTGAAATGCAACTTCCTTTTCTCAAAATTTCCGGCGAAGAATTTCTCTAGAAAAGATGTCAGCGGTGATTAGTTGAAATGAATTACAAAATATCCATTAAAAAAAAAAACTTGGGCATCTACAAATTTCCTTTTTTTTTTTTAAGAATGAAATCAGTTTGTTGGCGCCATTTTTGATCTTGGCGAAATTTGCGACTACTATTGCCCCAATGCGAAATTTTATGTACTAGGTTTGGTTTGTCGCTCTACAGTTATTTTGTGCACACACTTTGGGCTAATTAGACCGAGACCTACAGTTTATATATGTATGGCATGTATGGCATGTTTTATTTTTATACACCTCTTCATGGTACATTCTATAAATGATCATATTTTGCGTAATCTTTTAACCAGGTTCTGATATTCGTTATTCGCGATGATAATGCAAATTTGTTGCAAATTCAACGTTGCCAGAGTGCACCACGAGAAACGCCTGACTCGTGACTCAATGGTACATGCGCCGCTGGTGAGCATTAAGGCTGAGGCTCAGTCTGCTGGCCGTATTATTGTAGACACTATTTTAAAACCGATGTGACCCGATGGCTTTTGTGATGTTCAGCATCTTGCATGGTTAAATGAACTACCTGGAGGGAGTTTTCCGGGTTTCTTTCTCATACGAAACGCAAATGCAGGGTAATTCCTCCTAAAAGTCATCCCGAAGGCACTTCCCTCTTTCATCAGCGACTTCAAAGTCAAGTCAGACTTTTACCTCCATCACAACAGAAGCCATCCATGGGATCCATCCATGAAGTCATCCATACTCCATCCACGAGACTACCTCATGGGGTGTCCATCCCAAACTGCAGGATACTGAGGATTAGACTATATAAATGCTGTGTATAATGCTGCTCTTGTATATATACTCTGAGTAACGCTGAATCTTCTACAACAGTTGTTTTTAACATGTTATTAATTGATAATAGTTGTTTTTAACTCTTTATTAATTAATAATAGTTTTTTAACTCGATTGACAATGTCTACACGTTAATTTAAATATTAAAAAAAGAGTCGTTGAGGCATCAAACAAATTTTTAAAGAAACCATCTCGGAAGAAATCCTAAAAAGTTCGAAAATCAGTACAGTAGATTATAGATATAGTACTAAAAATCATAGTATATTGAAAACTCAAGATATAAAAAAAAAAAACCCGAGTTAGGTAGAAAAGAGACTTTAATCGTTAATTTTCAATTTCATTTGTGTGGTTTTTCGCAGTCTCAAAAAGCCCACGCGCCACTGGGTTAAATAAAGGACGACGCATGGCCGGCGAATGCCATTTAATATGGCATTGAACCTGCGATTTCAATTGAAATTCAGTCTCTCCACGTTCAGGTAGTTGTTTACATACTGCTGGGATATTTGAGAAGTGATTTCTCGGGTTATGAGATTTGAAAGATTGCGAAAGTCGGATTCTAACCTCAAATGTACCTTTCGGAATTATTCATATTTTGTGGTTAATAACGAACTGATTGTTCATTCTGAGAAACATCCACGTAAATGTCTGAAAATGAAAAAAAAAAAAAAATAATAATAATAATAATAATTGGATATATATTTTTTAATATGTTCAAAACGAAAATGTGTGAATATGACATAATATTTGAAAAACATATATATTGAATATTTTTTTTTTTTTTTTTTTGAAAAATTAAATACCTATTTTTTATAAGAATATATTTAAAATATGTTTATAAGCTCTCTGAGTTATAATGATGTTCCAAAGATCCATTCTATTTTCACAAGATATATTTATTTATACTGGGGCTTGATGGCCTGGTGACTAACTCTGTGGCACTCCGTGCCACAGGTTTCTGTTCTGAGTCCCATCAATGCCATCGATATTTGTAGTGGTTAGGAATCCACTTTTAAAACAGTAGGTCCCGATGTAATATGACTGTGGAGCGTTGGGCGTAGAGCTGACAACCCTGTCTCGTAAAAACGATAACATCTTCTGTCTAGAAATCTGCCAGTAAGCAGACAGTCTTGGCTCACCATACTATTACCTACTGATGATGATGATGATTTATTTATGGTACGATGTTCTTCTTCGAAATCTTCAATCTTATGTAAATTAGTTGTCTCACAATAATCATATTAAAAAAATAAGAATAATAATGTATTAAAAATGCTGATTTTCAATTAGATTAGCAGATTATGAGTTAAATATTTGCGTTTATTATTTTTTTAATGGATTAATGGTATTTTATAATAAAAAATCATATTTCCGTAACAATTTCAATATATTCGTAAACCAAATGTAAAAATGCTTTGCTATGTATAGCTTTTTAGCTTGTATAACGAAAGTCATTAATATTAACATCATTTTGTTTAAATAAGCAATGCTAGCACAAATAAGATTTTTCTTTTTCTACATTGATGCAACAACCCCATGGTGGGATCAAGGCCGGCTGCCATCTGGTAGATTTCGATACAAGAGATGTTTTCTTTTTTTAACGATGTAGAGTTATCAGCCCTACCCCAACGTTTTACTGTCAACGCTGTACTCTAGACCGGGATCTATGGTTTAAATGGATTTACAAATATCCATGGCACCGCTGGGACTCGACAAAAAATATGTGGGCCCCAAGCACCAGAGCTACAAATATATTAAAAATCTGAAAATATTGTTGGAAAAATTTGGAAAAGCAACCAAATTTATATATTATTTTGTAATCCGTGTACTTACTACTACAATATCATTTATTTCATAAAATGATATAACAACCTGTTTTTTTTTTTTTTAAATTGTAACCACTTTTTTTATCTATCGTATAAGTAGATTATCTTAAGTACCAATTTTTCTCATGTGAAATGCTTTCTGTTTTTTTTTTTCTCCCTGGAGATTAGAAGATTACTGGAATGAATCAAATGACATTTGATGTTGGTTCGTAATTTTTTTTTTTTATATCCAAATTGTATTTTTTATTTACGATATATGTTGCATTTGCTTTAACTCACTAAAGATGAATAATTTGAATTTTTAACCATTTTGTTTTTTGTTTTTTTTTGTTGTGCAAGAACTCTTTACACTCTTCTCAGTCATCCGATATCTCTACTAAGTTTTTAGCCACTTAAAAATGTGAGCACTAAGTTAATAAGACATTGGTCAATGACGAAACAACAATTTGAATTAACATAATTTGAGGTTTGGTTTGTCGCTCTAAGGCAATTTTTTTTTTGCACAATTTAAGCTAATTATACCGGGGACCAACTGCTTAATGTGGATTCCGAACCACTAACAAACATCCATGCTACCGCCAGATTCGAATCTGAAGCCTGTAGTACCAAAGGCCATAGCGCTAGTCAATTTGCCATCAGGCCACTTATAATTTGAGGTTTGATTTGTCGCTCTACAGTCATTTTTTGCACACTTTAGGATAATTAACCACAGGGACAAAAGAGGATTTGGACAGTGAATTTTTTTTGTACTAAAAGTTAAGTATTGGAAGACCATTGTCATCCAGAGGAATGCATGGAAATATTTTCAAAGGAAAGCCTTGGCCCACTCTGAGCTGTCGTGCTATTGATGATGATGAGTGAGCTCATTAGACTGAGACATACTGTTTAACGGAACCACTAATAAACATCTATGCCATCGCCATCATTCGAACCTGAAGCCTGTGGTACCAAAAGGCCAGACCGCTAGCCAATTGACCATCAGGCCGCTCATAATTTGGGAGTTCACATCCTTCAAAAACTTATTGAAAGAATTTGTGGCCTACAGATTGAACGTGTACTAGAACAGGAACTTTTTCTTTGTTCAGTAGTCTAATATATGTCGGGCTGTTCTAAGCTAATCCAGACTCTGTTAAAGTAAATTATACTTAATTATTACTAACAAAAAATAATAATGATCTTATGTGATGAATGACAAAATGAAAAAAAATGACATTTTAATCCAAAAAAAGTTATCTCCTAAACTTGAAATTGTGTTATTCAAAAGTATATTTTTAAATTGCTCTTTATCTTCTTTAAGGAAGATAAATAAGGAATAAAAAAAGAAAAAAAAAATGAAAATTTTCAACACGGTACTGGAAAATTGCGATTATGACAGAGACGACTTGGTACATTTTTTTCTTTATCACCCTCGCGTGAAAATATTCAAAGGGAACGTGCGACACTATCTAATCTACCTGACATTCCACCGAGCCTCCTAGCAAGAATCAACAGCGTGATATCTTCAAGTGAAAAATGAGCGAAGTCCACATTTGAATCATCTGTTTTCCACTGATTCAGAATCATTCGAGTAATACTAATTCTCACCGCCATGCATTTTTTTTTTTATCTTTTTTTATTTATTTAAACTGATTTTTTTCTTGATAAATCTTTGAGAAAAAGAGGACTAATAATAGAAGATCAGCTCATGTTTGGTTTTGTTGAATCGAGGTATGGATATGTTGCAAATATATCAATACAAGAAACTGACTCATATAATCATGACTTTAAACATCCTCTTCAGATATGTTTAAAGTCATGATTCATGAGTCTGTTTTTTTGTAAATTTTAACTAGTAATATTTTTATTATTGACGAGAGGTGATAATTTATTTGATGTGATTTTTTAGAGATGTCCCGGTATAGTGGTATATGCTATTGGTTATTAGATGGTATGCTACAGAAAATTTTATTCTGTCATTCAAAGACGCAATGAATGTGCTCTAATAGACTTAGAAGAATAGAAGGGACAGGGATAGAAGGTTTGCGGGTTTTGCTTTCTGGGATGACCTTCAGGTATAACTTTTTCTATACATATCGTATAAAGAAGACAGAAAACTTCTACCAATTGATGCAAAACTCTTGTACGTGCTATCACGATCTCTATCAAATTTATTTTTGAACGCATTGACTTCAATTCTCGTTGCCAGCAGAGAATCAAATCAAATTTTATTCTTGTTCCAATGGCCATAAGATTAGCTAAATTAGAATACGAAATGTTTTTGTGAAATTGCTTTATTTCATTTAAATGAATAAATATACTTTTAAAAACTGATTTTGAAGAATTTCGAAGATTTGTTAAAAGACTCTTAGCAAGAATATATATATACTACTGTTCCCAAAAGTACGACCATTAAAGTATTTTTTTCTTTCAAAACTCTATTTTTTTTCTTCCAAATTTATTTCATCGCCTTCAAAGTAATCCCGTCCGGACACAATCTACTTTTGCCAACTTTTTTTTCCAATCCTCAATGCATGCTAAAAAAGGTATCGCCAGGGATGGTCTTCAAAGCGCGCGCCGATTCACGTTGAATGTCTTCAATCGACACAAAACGGCGTCTTAGTCCAAATTTAATGCAAGTTCTTTGCTCAATTAATTCAGGCATTTCAAAATCGCCGGAATCAGTTTTAGCGTCTCACAAAGCCAAGCGTAACTCAAACACTAACGAATATTTTGACGTCAAATTTCACACATATGTCAAGGACAGTGCCAGCAACCTAAAAAAGAAAAAAAAATTGAAATTCCATAAGCCCCGGAATTTTAAATTGAAAATTCGTTTTTACATTTTGGAAACAGTAGTATATATTTATTTAAAGTAATTTGTTCCTTTGCTGTGGTTCATATAACACTGTTGCCATTTCTTGAAAGCTATTATTATGTCCTTTTCCTTCCTTTGTTATTTACACAAACGAAAAATCAAACTTTTTTTGTGTCACGAGAGACACTCCGTTTTGTTGGTTTGTCGTTTTAGCGGACAATCCATTGTGCAATTGTAGACGATCACCTGTCGCACCTCAAGCATGCAGTATGTGTCCCAGAGTACTACAGTGGGTGCGGTTGCAGAAATATCATGATATTCCCACACACCAGGCCTGCCGCAGTAGCCACTGTGGAATGTCGGCTCGATCGGCCTACAGACCGAAAAAATACCATGGTTGATAGGGACCACATTCACATTTGCCGGTTGGTTCCGCCAAGCCGAGGTGATGAAGATCCGTCCTCTGGATCGGTTATTCGCTCAACTTTCCATTCCTCTGTGTGTCAGTGCGGCGGTCGTTTCCCTCCAACGAACCTGAAATCTAGCCATCCCTCATTCGAATCACGTGGACCGCCCTCTCGAACGTCGCTTGCTCGATGCCAAACAAATTACTTTCTGAAACTCGCCAGCATATGTGGATGGGTGGAGTGGAGTTGTCAAGAAATGGTGCGATCTCATTTCGGTAGAAGATAGAAAGGATTCTTTTGTTTTTTTCGCGTGTAGTGTAGTGTAGTGGCTTCAGCAATGCGTAACT